>JBAIZZ010000589.1:0-19382 GCA_037355905.1 Heliconius aoede | reverse complement strand
AGAAAAATGCAATATGACATTCATCCTCCTGTACTACCTAAACCTAAAATATTACCTTTCTCACATTGCATTGTCTCTCGGCAACCAATACTAGAGCAGCTACAAACAGTGTGGGACGATATTAAAACTCGAGGATACTTGCACATAGATGCCACTCATATTGTAAAAAGTCTCCTAAATACAGCAGGTCCTGTATGGTTTGTGACTAATCTCATTAAGGAAACTCTTAAATTCAGATATCAAGACGATTTAGATAGATCTGTAGATATTGTTTTGTCTATGTTTTACTTGGATATTGAAAAATGTACTGAAGCCCTCTTAACACACGTACTGCCTCAGTATTTGTATAATGCGAAATTATGTGATGAATTAGTTGAACCACAATCTGCAATATTGGCAAAATTATGTGTATATGCTATTTATGCGGCGCTCGAAGGCAGTATTACGTTTAGATCTACAATATCTAGGAAGCGTCGACACGATGATTCTGAAGATCTAGATACATTGTGTACTTCAAATAAAGTAAGAAGGCTTAATGACAACTCTTCTGATTCTATGTATTATTCCCAAGGGCAGAGTGTCCCAGGAGCCAATATAAGAGAGCCTTTACAAACTGCTTTGGATGTATTGTATAAGTCATTTTTGCAATTAGCAGGCAAAAACGGGGACGTTACACCACAAACTCAGTTTATTTTCGAATTTTTGGTATATGCTGTACAATGTGGACAGGAGAGAGCTCAAGTTGTGTTGCAGAAGATGCCAAGTGAAATTGTTTCTACGCTGATAAAAGCTTTGCCGGAAAATTTTAATATTGCACTGATTTTGAGACTTTACGACTTGGCTACTCCATATGGTAGGAAGGATACTGCAAGGGATCTTTGTTTGTTAAGAAATATGCGTCTTAGACCTGAATAGATAATATACATATACGCTTAGTTCGTTTTTTTATTATTCATTGAATATTTATTTATACGTGAATATCAATTCATGTTAAGCAAGATATTTTTATTTCTCTAAAATATTTGTAAAAAAAATACTGTTTTGCATTTATCAGAAAATACTTCATTAATTTTTTTTTAAATGTAGTAATTGTCTTGTCTAAAATAAGTAGAAAATTATAAAAAAATACCTTACGTTTATTCCACAAATAATTTAATAAACACAGTTGTAATAAAAAAGACTTTCATTAATATTTTTCTTTATTTTCATAATCAATTTTTAATTTAAATTCTCCTTTGCCATTAACAATTATTTATTAATATAACCTGTCTTTTTCTGAACATTTTTTACAATATTAATTAAATAATCTTAAAAACCTATAATATGTTATAATTTCAAAATATTGGACGGATAAAGATCGCATAAAACAAAGAAATTATTACCGAAATAAGAAATGAATAAAAAGAAATGTTTTATAAAAGATATGTATGTATACGTACAAATTTCGAAGTTTTAGCGATTATTCAACAAATCTGATCCGGCTTAATAATATAAGGTATTTTCTGGTCTTTTTCGTCGAAATCTTTCAAATGTCAATATAGACATTTATGGTATTGTATTTTAAAGTACACTAAAACGGGAATATACATTTTTTTATTGAGTTGCAAATTAAGCATTAACGTTATAAAGCCGAATCACAAAATTTTACTAAACGTTTTATTACAATACACTAACTACAAGAAAAATTGAAAATTGCACAAGAAATAGAGACAGATCCTGTCTTTTGAACTAAATTTCATTAATTTATTTACATGAAATATACATAATTACACTAATTCCTCACATTTAATGTGACATTGAGTTTGTACAAGCTATTTTACAAATTCTTAATAAACACATCACAGGAGAGTTCCAGAACGCTTACCTCATGTGGGTAGTTAACAACTAAGAGTATAAGGTAACAATATATTATTCTATATTTATATTCTAAACCATATTATGCTAGTTATAATGCTGGTTTCTTTGCATTTGGTGAGTCGGGGTGTGGACGATCTGCAACAAAATATACCACTTGAAGTATTTAAAATTAAAAAACTTGATAAACACTCTAGATCTTGAGAGTAGCGCAGGGCCACAAGTGTGTGTCTGTAAAAGCGACAGATTGTGGGTTCGATTCCCACTTGAGTAAATGAAATCGAGACGAGGCATAGCGCAGCATTGAGTGCTGCCACACAAACCACAAGGCCTCCATAATTCGGTGGAAATTGATACAGTGTGAAGCTGAAAAGACGTTGTTTGGAGAAAATATTTAAAGAATATGTTAAAAATAATATCAATACCTATAGGTCTTCTAAGGTTTTCATCTCTAATCGCATCAGGTGTTTTGACTCGTATTCTGGTGCATTCGTCCCCATCATTCGCGAACGCCCTCTGACCCCTATTCCAATGGTAGGAACTTTCCGTTGTGACTGTACTACATCTATTTGTATGTGGAACATATTGTTCTGGAGACCAATCGAAGACGAATGTGTGATAGTTTTGTGTGTAAGCTGTAGGGGTTCCTGAAGGCGTTGGAGGGGTTGTAGTGACGTAAGGCGCCAAGTCTTGATGGCAAACATCTGGAACTTTTTGAAGGGCCGATTCTGACCACGTAGGACTAGGATTCCACTGGTCCATTTCGGTTTCTGTTATATTATAGTTCTTGGAACCAGGTCTTCGATTGGTTATTGTAGCTGTCGCTACTAATGTATCACCATTAGATGTTATGTGAGGTGATATGTTTGTGATAGGAGTTTTATCTTCTGATTTTTTCCGTTTTGCATTAGGTTGTCGTGTGTCTTCTACTCGCAAGTTATGATATCTAGAATAGAAATCTAAAGTTAAACTTGGGATATTTTATCCATAATATATTAAACGTCTAACCAAGTATAGAAAACAATACATTTTTTTTTTATAAATATGGAAGTTATGTTTTTGATTTACATGTATGATAAATAAATAATAAAAGATTTTAAGCCTCCTACCTGTTTTCCTGAAGGGACACGGAGTAATCGACTGGTCCATTATCATGCCTCTCATAGGCGTAATGTATAGGAGTTAAATGCGGCGGAATGTGTGGTATATGAGGTTGTACAGTGGAATTTGGCATTGCAACTGGTTGATTTCCATTTATGCAGACTGGTGGTGCTGCATACTGTACATTGGAGGGGTACACTTGTATGTCTGGTGGGGGAGGCCCATACATTCTGGTAGCTGCCTCGTAAGCCAACCCGTAGTGCAGTTTCGACTGAACTGCATAATAGTGGTACAGCCAAGGGTTCGCTTTCATCACTGCTGCTTCCTGTTCACTGTTGGAAAAGAAAGTTAAAATATTACATTTATTGATATTGCAAAATAAACAGCCTTATCACAATAACAGTTAGGTATAAAGTGTTACTATAGTATAACGATCTTAAAATATTTTTAAGTATTAGAATGACATGAACGTGTCGGATTGCAGGCGATGATAGCTTTATGGATTTAAGCTTTATACTATCTTTTTTATTTCATATATGTAACATTTTGATATCGGTCCACCTCCTTTCTATATACTATTTTTTTCACAAGAATAAGCAGTTTACAAAATATTTATATTCAATGTCCTTTCATATTATACCTATAGAATAAAAAAAACTGCATCAAGTACCTCTAAACGTTATGTGATAATGTATTTATAATGAAAAATCAATATAATTACGTTCAAACGAATCTTATTGTTATTAAGAATCGCATATCACCATATCTACGACATTGTTACACGCTTTACCCATTAGTGGAAACTGAGAATGGCGACCACTAAAGTTTAATGTTTATATTAAGTAGTGCCGCCAGCTTTTGCGCCTTGTATGCATGTGAAAATTATTTTACAATGAATAGGCGATGTAAAGGACTGCGGTCGATGTTAATTATTTCCTTTGATAAAACCAATGAGCGTTATACTATTAAAGTTTATGTTGGCGTTTAACAAATGATGTTAATTTTAAATTTTGTTTTTCTATTCACAAGTGTGATTGTAAAGGCGAGAGATTGTGGATTCGATTCTCACTCAAGGACCTGTAATATTTAATATTTTCATTACTTCGCTCTGGTGTCTAGGCATAACGCGGCGTTGAGACTCGCCACTCAACACGCAATGCCTCCAAAAATCACCCTGCACAACGCGAGGCTGGGAAAAAAAATCTATTCTGACTGCCTATAGTGTTTTTAGATTTGTTTGACTAATATTGCATTTTCTTAATTAGGCTTATCTACCATCGTAGATGTATAGACTGCAACTTCTTAGTAGATATCGTAGGTTGAGATTACCTAATAATAGATACTTATTTCTAAACAGTGTTTCATGTGTAATTGTCGCCACCGAAGTATTAAACTTTGTGTTCTTACGTGACCTTTAATTTTACCTCAAGCTTTGAAACAGCCTTTTAGATAGTGGATGCGGGGAAATGTCACATAGTTGGACTGAGTCCTGGACTAAACATACAATCGCGGGGGAAATGTTTCTGAACTTTAAATACTATTAATGTCAGCTATTGTAAAACAACGATAAGGACATTCTAGTAGTGGTAATATATAGACTCATGTTTTAAGTACAATTTTATATTTATCTATGTATTTTCTATATATTTCTCAAATAATTATAATAAAATGGTAGCGTCAAGATGCAGTTGCTAGTTTTCCTTTATTTTTCACCTTAATCTCCAACTGAGTGTTCCGATATTCCTCGGTAATAGGTACCGGTAAATAGGTAGCATGCATTTTTCTTTAATTTTTATTTAAGCGGAAAGAAAGTCAGTATTTTTTTTCTCATAACATATCTTCTTAAGTCCACAAGTAAGTGGCTGTTCATGCGACGGGTTGTGGGTTCCATTTCCACTTGAGGAAATGAAATATTTCATATTTAAATTTTCTCGATCTATTGTCGAAACATAGCGTAGCGTCAAGTTCCGCCACTCAAGATGCAATGCCAAAGTTTGGTAGAAAAAACGGAGTGTCTTGACATTAAGTCTCCCTTGCATACCACGCCTTGTCTACAGCGTGAAGCTAAAAAAAACAAATTCGCTTACACATATACCTCTTAAATATATGTGTATAATTTCCTAAATATTTTCTATTATATTTGATTGTTAAGTATTTATAATATGTCCTGTTAACACTTGTGAAATTCATAGTACATAGATGAAACTTTCAATATGTTTTGGACGACGACAAATCGTTTACTATTCGACGATAACTAAGAATCAAAGGGTCAGGTGGATAAGAGTACGCGTACACACGTTCTGCATAATGAACTTGACGTTCTCGTTTGAGGCCGTTGTGGCGCAGGGTGCAACCGTGTGACTGTAACGCATCGGTTGCAGGTTCGATTCCCACTCAGTGGAATGTACTATTATTTAATCGTATTTTAATTTCTTCGCTTTGGTGCAAAGGCAGAAGTGCACGCATTGCTTCATAAATTTGGTGGAAAATCTGATGTATCGTAACAGTAGGTTCCCTCTGCCTATCCTGTTATATCCGAGATACAGCGTGGGGCTGAAAAAAAAAATGTTTTTAACAAAGTATGTACCTAAGTCGAAAATATTTTTGAAGAAAGAACAAATGAATGAAGAAATTTAACTTATTTCATTGTACTGTTATGTATTATAAGATATTATAGGAGCTATACACAATAGTATATGACGTCAATTATAATGTCATTCTGTTTGTAGAGTCTGTTATAATAACGTTCATTATGAATAGCGTGTATTTAGGAAGAAATCTTACCTGGCTCGCAGCTGCGTAATAGTATAATTAAGGTACGTTCCCCCTATAACAAGTTGCGACCTTTGCCCTATGCTACAACCAGAATATACTGCTTTATTTTTGCAAACTCAACCAGCAATTTTTGTAAAGACAAATAGAATATACGAGAAAAAACTTGTTTCTAACTACTTAATACAGCACCACGAATAGAAATTTAATAAATGTTAAATAATACAGTTGGGATGTTCATTGAAAATTCTTATATATTTCGGCTAGAATAGTAATGTGTGCCCTTGTTATGCATAAACGAGTCAATGGAATTTGGATGTGGTACTCAAAATGCCCTCCAATTTGTGCGTTCGAACGCATAAATCTCAGGAACATGACGCACGCCAAGTCGGCCGACTTGTTGACAATTTGTTGTCGTGCACAGCACGGCCGCATGTGTAGAACCTACAACTCCTATGGATTTATTAAGACGTCACAACGTATAAGGCGTTCTGTAATAAAACTTCCTTTAAAGGTTACACCGACATAATGAATAATATGGAGCGAGGACTTAAATAAATACAATTATAAGCTGCTTGTAATGATCACAGCGAAAAGCTTTCGCGATTGTTGGAATGATTTAAAATGAAGGCAATTTCCCATGGTGTAATGTTGTACTGACAGTTAAAAGGTTTAGTTAGTGTTTAAATATATGATAGTTAGTGTTACTAAAGCTAGAGCATTTGTCAGTGGAAAGCACGAAGAGACGCGAGTGAGTTGCGCAAGCGCATGCGCAGAAACGTGACAAATGACGCAATTCCGCGAACAATGAAAGTGAGCTTTCGAGCTGACTGAATATACTGTATCAAGTTTACAAAAATGGTGCAAGTAGAAGTGAATTTATCTATTAGCTGGTTAAACTTTTCTTTAGAGTATGAGTGTTCTAACGATATTATTTTATATATTCAAATTTTGACATTTAAATTAAATTATCTTGAGGAAGCACAAGTATGTGAATAAGCGTAACAGGTTGTGGGTTCCATTCCTGCTCGAGGAAATTAAATATTTTCATCTCTTCGCTCTGGTGTCGAGGCAACGCGAGGCGTTGCGTCACTCAATACGCAATCCAGAATTTGGCAGAAAATGGGGAACGGTATGACATAACAAAAACAAGAAAAAATCTTGATGCATCATATCTAATTTAAAATGAAGAGACTTTAGCGTAAATTAAGTATAGAAATTAAAAAAATATAGAGCTATTAAAAATACAATACACGAACACCGACACCCCCCCCCCCCCCCATTTATGTACCTTCAGAACGTCCAGATCACTCTCGTCACCCACTCACGTGGGTATTCATTTAGATTTACTATCTCGAGCGCCTGCTGACGATTAATTTGAGGTCTTAGTCACCGCCGCGCATAATGAGCGTGTTCGGAATTATCTGTTAAATTAATAGTTGCGGTAATAGCTTTAGGCTTGTTGTGATAAATACAAATACACTCAGGGGTGTGTTACGATGCCATTTTTCATTGAGTGTCTATATTAGAATTCGTCTTTTTGCATATGCCTCGTATGTTCGTAAGAAACTCCAGCAGCTACCAGAGACTGGTAAAAAGGCCATATAGTAAATGGAAAGTATAAAATATAGATGCGATCCGAGCTAGCTGGTTATTAATAAACAAAGAATGCACATTGAATCTATAATAATGGTGATTATTTTGCCGAGGCGAGGTAAAAGCTTCGCCGTATACAAACAAGATATATCTCTAGCATTCCAAGGAATCAGGTGTTTTAGTGCATTTTCACGCTATAAAATATTGTTGAGAATAAATTCTGCCATCGATCAAGCAAGTGGCTTGTTAAAAACCGTTTCTCACATCACAATGGCTGTGCGGGCATATTTCAAACCATCCCGATACGAGAATCGGATCGAGGTGCCCTTTACTTCATAAATCACCCCTTGCAATATTTATTTGTTGTAACTTTACTCTATGGGCTTGCCAGTTTGCGATGTAAGCCAAAAGTAAGTTTTATTCGTACTCGCGCTGTGAATATTTTGTCGATTTTACAGCAGTTCTTTCATTCATTGTGTTATTAAAGAAATAAAAAAGAAACAACACAATTTTTACGTATTAACGTATATTATTTAACGTATTATCGTAGACTTCTTTCTGTTCGCTTGCGGTTCGCAAAAATAGAAGTTGCAACTTGGCAGTTAAATAAGAAATAGCGGGTTACACCATCACGTTTACAGTCAAATCTTTGCCGCCACGATATTTATAAAACCATAATATTTGCACATCTTAATTTATGTATATTTACACACTTTGCATTGTTAATTTTAATATTTTAAATGTTTAATTTTAATTCCAACTATATTTACTGTGCAATAGGAAAAATAATTTATTAACTTAACCTATTAGGTTATCTCTGTTATCTTTGTATGTGCTTCATACATTTAAATACCATGGTTACATGGCTGAACGCGTATTGCTCATCTTCAAATTACCCATACATAACGTATTAACATAGTTGAGCAGATTGTAATATTTACAAGTTATTTTCGTGTAATTACATATTAAATTCACAATTATAATTATAATTCTATTTTATGACTACAATCTATATAATTTTTCATCGTGTAGGTTATTAAACAATTTTTTTAAGTTTTTAATTATAATAATAATATTCATTTTCATTACATACGACTAACTATCAACCCGTTTACGTCTTCGCCCGCTTATACAACACAAGTATAGAGTTTCACATCGGAATTACTTTCGTGATCTAATAACTTTGACTTGACTTCTTTTTTTTTGAAGTTTCAGCCGATTTAAAATATATATATATATATATATATAAATATATGGTGTGGTATATAAATTTTCTTCTTCCTGGCATTAATCTCGGCCTATATTGCAAGGGTCTGCCTTCCTGCTAAACCTACAGCACTTTGCACGGTCTGTAACGGCCTCGGTGGAAAATATTTTTTACTATTCATAAATTATTATTTTAAAAAAATATTTTTATATTAATCTAAGTCAAGTTCATCTGGGTGAAGTAATAAATATTATTAAATATATATATATTTATAATTCTATTATTTTTCCAACGTGAAGAAATCGCTGTTAACCTAACTGCTATTACAGCGACACCGGTTGGGTATGGAATCGAACCTCGTTAGAGAGTTATAATTCAAGCACCATACATTCAATTTAACCGAACGCAGCTTTAAGAGCGTTGATATCTAATATATGGACATATTTTAGAACTTATAATGATAATCTTATATTATATTAAACTCATATTTTTTGTCTTCCCACCGTATCCTACTAATAACCTAATATTAAGACACTCCGTTCCCATTAAGATATTTCTATTCCACCGAACATTGCCTTCTTACCAGAAACGCAGAAATAAAAATATTAAATATTTTAGTTCTTCAAGAGGGGTGGTCCCGGCTTAGAATAGGATTACCCTGGTACTGTTGGTGTCGTAAGAGGCGACTAAAGTACGTGTGGTAGAGTCACGTCGCCAGTAATGGCAACACGCATGGGCAGACTCGACCGGATTTAATACCACCCCCGGCATTTAAAACCGGCGTGAAGTAGTGGCTTGTGCCACTGCGTTTCGCATTAGGTAATGCCGGGCCCCGGTGCCCTTCATCTCCACCTTAAAGGCTGGCAACGCACCTGTGGCTCCTCTGGTGTTGCATGGGGTCGTGGGCGGCGGTGATCACTTACCATCAGGTGACCCGAACGCTCGTTTGCCTTGTCCTCTCGCATAAAAAAAAAAAAAAAAAAAAAAGGGAATCGATTCCACAACCTTCGTTCCATATTCGAATAATACAATGTCCAACCTATATTAAATATGTTAACGAATATGAATAAATACAGACATAACATAATACAAAATTTACATATATATATTTATATATAAACTTGGGTCGGTTAAAAAAACCAGCTCGGAGCAGACCATGCAATATTTACCACCGCGATGATATATTTTGATAGCGCATAAAATTTTAAAAGCCAGTTCTAAAAATTTATATTCTCTTTCGAATGCACTCGCGTTTACGTTTACAACGTCGTTTAAATTTTTTATTTAATGATTGTGTCAAATCATTGACTCTATCTATCTATCTATATGAGTTCTTAGATTTTTTCGTCTTCACGCTTCATCCCGCATGTAACAGGAACCTGGGACGAACTTACTTAGGTTCCCAGGGTCTTAGTTAGTGGAACTAAAGGAATCTTAGGAACACTTCATTTATGTTAAGACTTCCTGTCCACCTCATTCTAAAGGCATTGCATATGGATCAGCGATTAGCTAAAAGCGAATGACTCTAAACGCGACAAGTTAAGGGTTCGATTCCCACTCGAGGAAATGAAATATTTATTTAAACTTATATTTCCATTTTTTCTATCTGTTATCGTTGTAAAGCGCGGCGTTTAGAGTCTTAACACTAGGATACCTATCCTGATATGTGCGGGATACATCGTGAAGTCGATAAAAGAATATATAAATAATTGGACCTCTAATTAAATGATACTTTAAATAACGAAATACCCTCATATTTTATTCCCTCATACATCATCCACTTACCATAGTGAGACGTCTCTGTAGGTACACTAATAGTACGCCTAATTTTCACGTCTACTCGTCCATACATTTAGATATGTAATACGTATGCGGTTTAAATAATTGCGTGAAGCGGGAAAGATGAAGTGATTTTACCCTCGATCGCGAGATTGCTATGGTTTCTGATGTATTAATGGCCAATAAGAGATTCCGAGGGAGAGGGTTATTATCTTCGATGTTTTGAGTGCTTTCGTGATTTAGTTCTCATAATTTAACTCAACTCGAGTGAGATGTTACTTGCGAAATTGCTTCGGTTTATTTAGTAGACAATTTGTATTGGCGATCAATCAATTAGGCATATATAGTGGTTCCTACGTATTACCGTCATATTATATATTATCAAAGGCAAATCTATGTTAATTTATAATGAACGATATTGTTGTTTAAGTTGTTTCTTATGATATATAGTCATGGGTTCGGTTAATTTAGATTTATTATTCACTATTTAGAGGCTGGTCAAACATAAAGAGAATGAAATTACAATTATTTGTGTAGGCAATAGTTGGGAAATCAAAATTGATATATTAATATTGATATCTAGTTCACTGTGAACGTTTTGTTGTGGGTTCCATTCCCACTCGAGGAACTGAAATATTTTCGTATTAATTAGATTTTCGTTTCTTCGGTCTGATGTCGGAGCAAAACGCGGCGTTAATAGGTATTAAATACAAAATATAAATTCTCACCTTAATACTTGATTTGTACATATGATGACAGGCCTCTGTGAGTTTTCGAGGTTGTCTTTCAATTGCAGCACAGCATGCACCCACAGGAACTGGCCGCATCGACGCTGCAACCGTAGTAACGCGATGCACGAACGCTCTTGCTCCGATTGTGTTACTGTCGAAACAAACTTAGTGAATAAGATTTAGGCTCAACCATATACCACACATAGCAGGGTAGGCAGGGGAAATATTCCACTTTCGAGTGGGAATCGAACCCATAACTGGTCCAGGTTGCAGTTGCACGATTGAGGCCAATCGGGATCACCCCCCGACTGGCCTCAATTGATTAAGAAGACTTAGAAAATGTATAAAAAAATTATAATTGCGGTATTCTTAGCCAATGCAGCCACACGTTCTTATTGAGCTACATATTATAGCACTTACCAAATATTATTCCTAAAAATAATTAAACAATAAAAATGACTTTTATTAAATGTTTTAAAATTATTTTTTTAAATTAATGAAACAAATTTAAATGTTTTCAAGTTTTGAACCCATTTTAAATGATTTGAACCCTCGCCTCTTGGAAACCGTCCAAGCGCTTTGATCACTAATCCATACGTTCCTTGATAGGCTAACGTAACGTAGCTTGATGCGATATCAAGCTACGTCAAAATTTTTATATGCGTCAAAATTGTTATAAAATTTTTAAAAGTTTTATTCTACGCTAAATAAATAAAAAAAGCAAAATATTTATTTTCCTTTTCTTAATAATACCCTATTCTTGAAACCAAAAAAATACATATATAGTAAAAATATAAACATGTCTGATACATGTGTGACTATGACTTAACGAAAATTTTTTCAAATATTTTTTGAACTTTTTGTGCTCTATCAGCAACCACAAAAGGTTAAATAAAGCAATAAAAACTATCAAAAATATTAAATAACAAGTATTAATCAGACATATTAAAACTAAATAGTTATAATTGAATGTAACTATTATGAGATCATTGTTAATAAGTGGATTATAAACTCTACTTCCTATCTTGGCCACTGATATCTTCGAATGCGTGCTGAAGAAATTTTAACTTTAATGTTATGGAATAAGGTCGATATATGTATTAGTTTATATTATTTACTTTGCTCTCTGCTACCAGGATAGTACAATAAGGTTTTTTTTTTCAAATTAATTTTCACGTTTTTTTGAAACCATTATATATATATATATTATATAGCGCATTATATCTGGAAGCATTGCTTGCTTAGTGGCGGAACTTAAAGTTTACGCTGCCTCACCAGTCACCAAATTGAAAATGAAAATATGAAATTTTTAATTTCCTCGACTGGGAGTTGAACCTGCAATATAAACTTTAGTGTTAACATAAAAGTTACACAATATCACTGTTATTCTTGTGATACAAAGTCAACTCTGATAAATAGTTTGCTTAATATTTAAGGATTAAGCTAAACTGTTTTATAATTAAAGTTTGAGCCACGCAATACTTATTAATATTAAAATATGAAAATGTTATGATCTGTTTACGTCCTAAATCATTTAGTAAATCTAAGTAATTGATTCAAATATTTGCATGCGAAAAATGAATTTGTAATTTATTAAATTTTAATAATATTTAAATGTTCATTAAACAAATAATATATATAGCTTTGGGCAATTTGATATATTGAATTTAAAAAAAAATAAACACACTTCACATATCTGTCAATTGCCTAGCTTTTATATTATACACAGCCTCGTCCAGAAGCTAGTTGAAAGCTATATCTCAACAACTACTGAAACAATTTTGATGAAATTTAGAGTATTTCTCTTCTAGAAAAAAAGGCGTAAGATACAAATGTGTTCTTAACAATTTTCAAAATCAATAAATTATATTATGAAAAATTCTAATAGCGAAATATTTATAGGCGTGAACGTATTTATACCTGCTATATTATAATACCAATGTTATCTTATGCTAATAATTAATGGCATTCCCACGAAACACGCCAATATCTGATCAGAGCGCTCAATAAATCCAAAGTGACAGTTTATAGTCAAAGAATGGCGTTAAAATCATTTGATATTTATCTATGTATACTAGCAGTTAGTATGGAAACGGAAAGGTGACGGCAGTATTGTTTTGAGAGGCCTAGGACTTTTGCACAGCGAGCTAAATAAATAATATTTTTTAGTATATATATTTTTTCTTAACCATTATTATACTACTGACCACTTATGTGTCATACACTATTTTATTTCTATTTTTTATTTCCGAGTTGTATGTCTACGCGGGCTAGTACTGGTAAAAAATAAAAAGATATTATAACTTTATTTAGATATCTTTAAATATGAACACTTGGATATTCTACAGATGTTTATAAAATTCAGGTTTTTTTGTAATATAGACGAAATTGTGGCTTATCCTCTGTATAAAAATTAATTTTTATTGTTAGTTTATAGTAGGTACTTGTAGCGCGCTGTTAATGATAGCTAGTTGTTAAATTCGGGCGTGTACAGTGAAATTACCATTAAAGGCGTGAAATATGTGGTTGCGTCGATTATATGGAAGTGTTAGAGATTGCCATAATGTTTTAGATATTCTTATTGGACGACATCGATGTCAACATCGATGATCAATCGATATCAGCAAACAGTACAAAAAGTAAACTACTAAAAGTAATTTTCATAGAATAACTGCTCCTGAGTCCAGTCGAGGCGCAGACGTACAGGCGTGTGACTGTAAATGCGACTGGCTATGAGTTCGATCCCCGCTTGAAGGAATTAAATATTTATTTAAATGTATGTTTTCTTTTCTTCAGTCTGGTGTCGAGGATATGTGTGTGTGTGGTGTGTGTGTGTGTGTGTGTGTGTGTGTGCGGAATACAGAGTGAAGCTGATTTTTTAATTATTCCTAGAAATCATTGTTTTTGAATAAATAGCTAAACTTAAATATTATTAAACAATTTCTAAAGGCTCTCAAAATATATTAAAAGTAGTTTTATGAGTTCTTTGATGTTGTACATATCAAAGAACTTATAAAACTACTTGTACATTCAAAATTATTATTTTCGATTGAAATTCAAAATAACAGAGAGACAATGAGACACAAAACGCAAAGTCAAGAATCAGAACAAAAAAGACGTTCAAAGTTCAAGTTAAGGTCAGTGCGCAGGCGCACAGCCGGTCCTCGTCGACGCGATTATCGAATTATTCGAATGATGCCTCGACCAGCATACGATACATAGCCTATATTCCTATAACTATATCTATAACCATATTTCATATTCCAATTTAATCTTGTAGTATAACTTCATTAGAAAATCAATTTTGTGACGTTGAATTGAGTAAGTTGTGATAAGATCGAGTTAAGTTGACTGGTTATCTAAACAATCCAGACTGTTGGTTCAGTATTAGATGATGAGAGAGAGAGAGAGAGATTGAGATGACTGCGGTCAGTGAAGTAACTAGAGTCGTTTTATCTGAACGCATTCCTAAGTGGGTTTGATTTGTGACTCTTATTTTCTAAGTTCGGCCCACGTACACTAATAGTATATAAATCATAAATCAATCACTAAATTGAATATTTATTTGCTAAATATTTAAAATTTGCACCTGAAACGGACTATTTGTCCAACTATCAGTCGTTTACTTGAAATTATGTTTGATAAAAAAAATAGCTTCACGCTGTATCCCACACGCAGCAGGGTATGCAGAGGGAACCTAGTGCTGAGATACTCCGTTCCATATTTTCCGTCGAATTCTGGAGGCATTACGTTTTGTTGTCGTCTTATAATCACACTCCTGTACCCCTGCGCCAGCTAACTATCATTTGTTTACTTCAAATAATATTTGATTCGTTATACAATTGTCCCTTTACGTAAGTTTACTTGTTAGCTTTTGCTTCTCAGGAAAGCGTCCTCACACCTTTGTCACACTAGAAAGTGTACCAATTTAAAAGTCACGATTTTAAGACATTTATGTCTATATATAATAATGTCTTTATTTTGTTCAACAATAGAGTGCAAAATTGTCAACGTTTATAGGATTATGTCAAAATTGGTGGGTTTGTATGATTTAATCGGTCACGTACAAGCGTACACGAGAGGTACGCGTGATAATGTGTCAACTTTCTCTCAAACGTGAAGGGTTAGATTCGTGGTTGATATTTTTTTTGACAACATACAACTTGTTGTGACATGTTTCAAATAATTATTTAAATTTTGACACCTGATAAATGCAAAAACACGATGTCGTCATTAAGATACATAATTAAATTATATACTTATATATTTTTTCGTTGGATGCTGTATTCCGTAAATAACAAGATAGGCAGTGGGAACCTATGTCCCCCCTATGTTCCATTAGATAATATATAAAGACAATTATGTTCCCCACTTTCCATCGAATTCTAAAAGCATTATGGTTTGAGTGGCGGAACTCAGCACCGCACCTATGCCTCATTAGTAGAGTTAGGAAATTAAAATATTAAATATTTAATTTCCTAGAGTGGCACTCGAACCCAAAACCTGTTGCGTTTACAGTAGCACACTTGAGCCTCTAAGCACTCTGACTACTAAGCTTGGACGGTTTTAAAAAAGTATAATTCTTTTATAACTGTGGAATAACACTTAAAATTACATTTATCATGTTTAAAATACGACTCCAAAAGTCTTTTAAAATTAAATTAAGTATTGATATATCACTTAATAAAACGACTAATAAATTATTCATTTTGATATAATTATATGTCATTTAGGGTAAGTGAAGTGATATTATTCATGAGAAATATTGAATAAATACTAGAGTCAATCTCAGTTAGGGCTTGTAATTTGCCTTAGGCGCAGATTGACAGGTGTCACTTCTCAACTTGTGTATTTGTCGGCAAGTTATAGTTCCCTATAACATGATTATGATTTTTATATTCATTTTATAATATTATTTTAATTCATATTCCTATTAATATTATATACAAACAAATATCCTCAAAAACTTCCACAGTTTGTGAGTATGTGTGTTTGTTCCACTTATACGCAAAACATACTGAATTAATAAAATGTTCAGTATGTCTTATAAATTGAAGTATTTTTATTATATATATTTAACTAAGTTATGAACTAGTGTTAAGACGTTCACAGCCGTCGCGTCACTATCTCTGCCTCCTTGTGGCACTACGCCACGACGGCCTAAATTCAAAAGATACAACAAATTATTAATAATAAACTTTTATACTAATGGCATATTGTATCGAACAAATCTATTAATAGTTCAAAAAATATTTTATTTAACAGTTATTTGTAATGCGATCGAATAGATTCCACTAACGGCTGGAACGTTACAAAGCTTCGTTTACTGCCCACATTTAGTAATGTTAAAATGGATATAAAATAACGTGGGAAGTTAGATTTAGCTTTGGAATACTGAATTTGCTGAAGTTAAATTTGTTAGATTGTTTCATATTATTAACATTTGATATTTAAAATTATTAGTATAGTTACACCTTAAGCATACTTAAAATACTTTTTCTAGATTTTTTATTTCGTTACTTAAGACGCATTTAGAATTTGTTGGAAAATAGAGTACGGACGTGTCTTAACACTAGTGTGAGGAAGTGAGGTCAGGGGAGTGCTTGAAGTTAAAAAACACCACGAGGCTGAAACCATATAAAAGTATCTACAGCCTCTGGTCAGTCTAACAAATATTAACTTATTAAAAAAATATTTAATATTCTTACTCATTAGAATATCAAAGTCATTTTGATAAAATATCAGTTGTCAATTACCTTATGAAAGATACAAAGTATACAGGGTGGAAGAGTATACCCATAACGTAAACACTTACTACGACAAAAGTTCTACTAAAGCTTAAACATCTTTGAACTTTGCCGTCAATACCTACATCTCGATTTCACAACGACAATTTTATTAATTATTTTCTTTGAATAAATACGTTTCTCTTTTTTCGTCCAATCTCTTTTATTTTAATTGTATCAGGCTTTTATAGAGCAATTGAAACTGTGGTTTCATTTAAACTTACAAAAACACTCTGTATACAAAGATACATATTAATTTATCAAGTCAATCCATTTGGGACTAGCAGATCCGCATTTATGTAACCTTCAATAGAAATAGCTTTACTCAACTCAGTTTAATGTTTCTAGGTATCCAAAGTACGATTGACATCTTACCTTCACCATTCTTTTTTCTGAGACCCATTATAGGTTGAGGTCACTAGTAAAAGTCACTTGCTTTAATAAAATCCTTGATTCTATTTAGAATCCCGTTTCCTTTTTGTGTATATTTATTTTTCAGGCGTGGCTTTTTAATATACGGGTTTTTTTTTTATATAACGATTCAAAGTAAATGCTAATTGTGCGCAGTCACAGATATTTAAGTTATGATTATAAAATGAATACAACAGGATTTAATGCTCTAAGAAATGTTGTTGAATCTGTTTGTAAGATTTTAGTTCATTGTTTTCATTTTGTTTATTATATTTTTCTAGAGGTATAATCAAAAAATGCATTAAAGCAATATCAGAGACTCTTAAATGATTTTTATAATATTTATTTCAAACAAATATGAATTTGTTAAAAGTACAGTGAATTTCAAATTTTAATACCAAACTCCACCTTAGGTAGTTTTGGTGAAAAATTTTACAATAACAAAATGGTTTATATAATATCGCTGTCGCTGTACCTACAATATGGATAGTTCTCTGTGTTTGATATCAATATATTGTACTAGAATGGTTAAAATTAAATTGCGTGTCAGTATGTAATATTACAAATTCCGAAATATATTTATTTCGTACACTTTAATTATACACAAGTCGTTGTTAAAAAAAAAATTATGTATTTTTAAATATTTTTGTCCGTATTTCCATTATTATTAAAAGACGATTTCCAAATATACTTCCTATAATCTTTAATAAAAAGTAATCAGAAATATTCTTATAAAATCAATTTAAATATTACACCAAAAAATATATATATTTAAAATAAAATTATAAAAGAAATCCGGGATGCATATCCGTGTCATTATATATACAGTAAAGGTACATAAAAGTGTACTTAGATCTCAGTAATACTATACAAAATTACCTATAATAATGAAGCAGATTGAAGTTATTGTTTAAATTGTATGTGATTTCAGTTTAAATTTTTCCTTATATGAAGGTTAATGAGAAACTAACCTTATTTCGATGAGGCAATAAGTGAATATAGTACAGCCAACAAGTCGTGGCGGCTGAAGTTAGCTGTAGATCGCTGCACAGATTTAATTGTAGGATCTTTCTTACTTTTGAATATTTCCTTCCTGAGTGAACAATGCGTATAAGTTTAGATAACTTAATTTCATAGTGTCCACGACTTGTTGACCTTACTGTACGTAGAATGTAGGTACGTAGGTAGTTTTTTTTTCTGCGAAATCTTGTCGAACTCATATCATCTCATTATTTAGATTATTTAAAAAAGAAAGTTCTTATTGTGCTTTTTAACTTTTTAAATGATCCCACAGTGTACTTTTCGGTTGTACCGTCGTTGTAATGGACATATTTTTTTGTTTTTTATTTTAATATATATTCTATAAATATTTTGTTCAAGTGACAAATTAAATTAAATATTATTATTGTAAATAAAAAATATTCTAATTACGGTAAAAAGAGACAATACTTTTGGATGCGTAGTTCGTCTGTATTTTTTTAAAAAGACATGAACGTCAAAATTTTGGAAATATTTAATAACTTGAACGGTTTTTAAGATCTGTAGGTATTGCAGTTATTATGTTTTAATATTTTTCTTTCTTCAGAGCGTAATTAATATACACTAAAAATGCTAAAATATAATATTAAAGCTTATGTTTACATATCAATTATATAGCATCACAATTTTATTTCTTATTTACTTTGAAAATGATAAAGATATCTATATTTACTTACTCAGTCGATGTTTATTTTGGGCTTCTTTACAGCAATCGGGATGTAGTAGGTGGTACCAGCTGACTCCGTGCAGGGAACTTCGTTCCCAACCCAAATGCCATTCGCTACTGGACAAATAGAAAAAAATATATATTATTAGCTTTACGCTGTAGTGTGTGTGGTGTTATATAGAAATTGCTAAATGTAAAAAAATATATATTTTTTTAATATAGGATTGCATTTTTTACGACGTTTCTATTAGAAATTGAGACTAATTTATATATGCATTCAAGTTTCCTTAAGTCATGCTATATGAAAACAATTTAAAAAGTTAAACTCAAAAGAGATTCATATAAAAAATAATTAAGAGTCAAATGTTCAAGTGAGAAGATTTACATTTACATTTTTTTAAATTCAAATTTTAATATTGCCTTTATATAACAAACCAACA
>JBAIZZ010000588.1:0-19477 GCA_037355905.1 Heliconius aoede | reverse complement strand
GGAGACCATGCTAACTTGTGCAGCAGTAATGGTAAATGTAAAGGGGACGGAACTAGAAAGGGGAATGGGAATTGTTTATGTGATGAAGGCTATATAGGTGAAAATTGTGATAGCTGTGCTGTTGGATATTACTTATCATACAAAGATGATAATAAAATGCTTTGTTCAAAATGCCACCCAGCATGTCTGGATGGCTGTCTTAAAGGATCTCAAAGAGACTGTATAGCATGTAGACCTGGCTTCATATTTAGCCCTGAAAAAGGCTGTCTTGATATAAATGAATGTAATGATGTAGATAGATGTAAGAGGAATGAGTATTGTCTTAATTCTCTTGGTTCCTTTGCTTGTATGGAATGTGAAAAATCATGTGATGGTTGTCATGGGCCCGGACCAGACATGTGCATCAATTGTATTGAAGGATTTGAGAAAAAAGATGATGTGTGTGTAGCTGATGGCCATGATGATTTAACAGTCAAAGAATCAATGACCAGGTAAAGAAAATTGCATGTAAATGTTACTTAAGTACAGTAATGGTCTGCTTAGATTTGATTTAAGGATTTTCCTTATTTTTGATGATTTGCTTCCCGAGTGAATAATGTGCAAAAGCCTAATTTTTACTTTAACTTCAGGGTGTCCACAACTCATTGACTGTACTGTAATTATAATTAATGAATTACAATTAACTGTTTGAAATTTCTTACAGAAAAGTGGAGCTGTAAAGTTTGAGTGTGATGTGTAATAATAGGTAATTTATTAATTTTTTTGGTTGGTGATGGGTTTTTTACTAATATTCTTATAACATGTCTTAACCACTAAGTGTAATGGCTTTAAATCAATAAAGACTATCATGAGATCATTTTAATTTTTGTTTTCAGATACAAAAAAGAATATTTGAATAAAGAAATGTTTCTTTTTTTTATTTATAATTTTATTGCAACTGTTTTATAAAAAAAATGTGTTGCGTTCATAAATATAATTATGATAATAATATATTTCACTTAAAAAATTGTAGTTTGTATATTGTATATGCAGCACTAGACAATGTACAAATGTATGTTCCACATCAATATACTATGAAGTCAGTCAGCTAGCTTCTGCTTGTTAATAGGCATTATACATATATTATCTAATAAGTGAATATAAAATTAAGTCAGCTTCACACTGTATCCCTATCTGTATCTAATAGAAGAAAAGAAAAGCTAAAAGAAGATTATTCTTTTATTTGCTTATTCATTTTGTTTCATATATGGGATATGAAATGTTAAATTATTATAATATTCAATACTTTTAAACAATATAATTTATTATCCTTTCTCTTTTAAAGGTACTTAACATATGCTGGACTGTTAATAGCAACAGGTATAGTGTTACCAATGTCCAACTCTCTGGGAAGTGTTGTGGGTGTCATTGTGGTCTGCTATATAATGGGGGCGGAGTACTACTGTATGATCAATGGGCACACAGGCTTAGTGAATCTTACTAATTATGACCTATTTCAAATACTTCATACATAAAAACAAAATAGTATATTGCTATCAGTTGTTTGATATTGAATTTATTTTTTCCATACATATCTGTTGTTTTTTTTTATCTGTGAAATGATTAAATTTTGAGATGAATGTGAAGAGCAGTACAGGTTATTTTGCATTTTTTTTTGAGTTGTGAGCCTTTTCTTTTGCCTGTGACATACGAAAGTGCTGCCCAAATATCGAAATAGTATAAAATTTGTTATCTGTTGTTATTCCGACATGTAGGACAATATTTTTTTAATTACGCTTAGTTATTATTTAAGATTGTTTTCGTCAGTGGCGCAAATTATATCAATAATATGAATAGCCAATTATATACATATAAGAGCTCAATTTAATGTGCATAGTGCATTGTTTAGCATCTAGTTAGGTATCTAATAAAATTCACTTAACAATACCAGTAAGATATATGAAAACTATTTCATAAATAGTTAATTAAAGGTTAAAATAGTGCACGAATAATTTAAATAAGTAACACATATTATTAAAGGTATTTTAGTATGTAAAGATGGATTTAGAATCGATTAAACAATGTTGCCAGGCTTAAGGATTTATTAATTTTATGTCCTTCCAACTGTTTGTATTAAATAAATATTATACATTTTTATGTTTTTTTACATATTTTAAAATAATTTTAATGATATATAAAAATGTTTAACAAGTAATACTTTTATTAACTTTGCAACATTATTTTTACATTAATGTCTATTCTTTATATTTTTCAGTTTTCTAAAATTAAAAGTGAGATTATATAAGTTAGTTTATTTTTTTTTTTTTTTTGTTATATGCTTACACCGTAAAGTATTGCGTTAGTTTCCTTTTTGCTAACGGATGTGAGTTGAAATATTATTTTATGTGTAATTATTATAGTATTTTTGTATAATTTATTAAATTAAATGTTTATAGTTTTTGTGTTTGATATTTTTCACACGTGTTATACAGACTTAATTGGATTTAGGCGATTAGTAGGAGTAATATTGGAATTTTGCATAAAAATAAATGTAGCAATTGAAAACAAAATTGTTCTATTTTTGATGCAGAAAGCCTATGTTAACGATCCTGTGTAAATAAAAGTTTAAAATATTGTATAATTATTAACTGAAAAACTGGCTCCAAAGGATTATCTGGAAATTGAATTGGATAACGAAGGACGATAAAAATCTTATTATAGGGATGCTAACAACATCGTTAATCGTTTAGAAATTTCACCGTGACAGGGATCCCTTTCTTGTTACGTTAAAATTTTTATCTACAAATATTACAAGTACCTACGTTATTTTTGGTTATTTTTTTACACAATATTGTAAGTGATTCACAATAAATCGAATTATTAATATATCCCGTTTTATTTGCGACCATTTTAAGAGCAATTTGAAATATTCCTCGGGCAGTCACGCGTGTCAAGTTATGTCACGGCCATGACACGCTTTTGCGTTTGACAAGTTGTACACACGTGTGGTGTAAATTGAGAGCGGTAATAAAATAGATATTTTTATAATAAAAATAACCAATTTTAACAATATTTTTGATATTTTTTTTTTAAAATGCAATATATATTCCGTATCTAATATTTAGTAGTATGATATATGTATGATAGAACAAAAAATAATATTTAAACTGCATTCTAACCTCACGCTAAGGTACACTTATTTCAAACAACAAATCTAAGACTTGCTAGAGACATAAACATTTAAAAAAAATGGTCAAATTTAAATACTAGTACAGTGGTTTCCAAAAACACCAATCGCTTTAGTTTATCACTTAATATTTGACAAAAAACGAAGCCCTGTATTCCATGTTATATAGTCGTAGCAATACAGTCTCTAAGTCCAAGGTGGTAAGGATCACGCTCGTCTTCCCTCTTAACTGTCAATCACCCACATGAAAGCAAAGGTGTTGCGTAATGAACGCTTTATGCAAATACTATAATGGAATTATATTTTTATTTTAAGCATCTGGTCAAAGTGAAAATAGGTTTTTTTTTAAATTATTTTTTTTATCCTCACGCTCGACACTCCACTTTCTGCCGAATGCTGGAAGAATGGCGTGTTGAGTAGCGGAGCTAAGCACCGCGCTTTGCAATACCAAAGCAAAAAAAATAAAACATAAAATGTTTCAATTTTGTTTGTGCATTTGTGTACGCTAAGTTTAAGTTTCTAACTTACAGATTACTACTACGGACAGAAAATTTAAATGTATTTTTCCCTATTGTTACAAACTTAACATTTAGCGTTTATTTTCTTTCAATCGGTTCATTATTAAAATATATATATTAATTTAATTTTTTTATGAAATTGGCTGGAACCGTCGTTTTCAATGTACACACATTGCGCTGTCTTTAAAGTAATAATTTTATTAAACCGCAAAAGAAATTCTGTTTAGTAAATAAACATCTGTGTAGTTCAAGCGAGTGAAGCCGCGGAGCTAGTGCTAGTTCTAAAAAAAGCAGGATAAATGTATTACTGCAGCTATGGTCCAGCAGGCCATGGTACAACCATAACCAGGATAGATACTCGAATTCTCTGATCATTGCAAAAAATGTCTCAAATAAGATCGAATCCCAATTCTCGCTCGCGACCAGACATGTTGACCACAAAACTACTAGACAGTATCTAACTACTGTGATCAGTTCGTACGGTGGGTAAGGTAATAAGGTAATTGGTAATTAGCGTAGATACGCGGATACGTCGGTTCCGCGGGTTGTTCGTGAGACACGCGATATTGGCGACGAGATGTCACATACGTCCATACACAGGTAATATAGGCTATCGAGTCACGACAGCTACTGCGTGATCTGCCTCATTATGAAGCTATTAACTTGTTGGTTTTATCGAATAAAAAAAAGTATCTTCACGCTTTTTCCCGCGTATCAGAGTGAGAGAAGGTACCTAGTGTTAAAACTGTGCTCCATATTTCCCACCTAATTTTTGAGACGTTCAGTGGTGAAAATCAATGCTGCTCTTTGTCTTGTATTGTGTTTTAATAGAGTGAGGATAATGAAAACAATGTATTTCCCCGAATGGAAATCAAATCTACAACCGTCGCGGGAGCTGCACCATGATAGCCTCAATATACTGAACTTAGCTTCACGCTTTATCCCTTGCGGGGTAGTCAACGAGAACGGAGCGCCAAACGCTACGGTTTCTACATTCCTCTTTCGCCTCATCCACTGTCATCAACCTCTTACTGCAAGCCTTCATCAGGTAGACAACGTGATAATAAGTCACTTTTTTCTCCGCTATCAAAAAGTAGAATTATGTACACTTTAAACAAGACGACAACCGAGCGACGATCTCATTATGAATATAGTGCTAGCCAATTACAAGGTATGTACATGGATCTAGACGAGCTAAAGGCAGGTGTTTTATAAGTGAAGGTTGGAATCTCTACGGTTATCTAATCCAGATTGCAACTTGTCCGACTCGTTTCGCTTCCGCAAAGATACCACTCACCGCTGTTGGCATTGATCACATAAACCCTTTACTTACGTTGGTATACGAGTATGCACATTATTGTTTTTGATTAAAAAATGGCGATTTTTATCTTTAAAATGTTTTTTAATATTAATTTATTACTTTAAAAGGTAACCTAAGATTTGACTTTACAATAACTTATTATCGAAAATTTATCTTAAATAATACATTTATTTTTAAATATCTTTTTTTCTCTCTCAGCTTCGCTCTGTTTTCCGCATGTTGTAAGTAAGTGTTAACCTAACCTACGTTTGCCTTGATACCAGAATGAAAACATTTTCTCCTTGAATGGAAATCGAACCCACAATCTATCGCGTTTACTTGGCAGTATAACACATATTTCACATGAAGCATTATGATTTACTCATGAAAGTATAGTAAACTATCAGGCCTTAACGGCGTCCACATTCTTTATAACAACATCGTCTTGCGAAAGTAATTTCAAAGAAAATAAATAACAAAAACAATATAAACAATGTAAATTTAACCTACATATATAATAAAATTGTAACTGATCGCTGTCTGTACATGGAACATATATGAGAAAATCAATGGAATAGAACCTAAAACAATGGTTTTTAAAAATATTGTCTGTTTGTCTTTGTGCGAGTGTAAAATAGCATTTCTACTATTGTATATTATTTAATTTATTTATTAATATATTTATTTACGTTGTTGAGTTCTGCCACTCAACACGCAATATCTCCAGAATTCGGCAGAAAGCGGGGAACGGAGTGTCTTAACACTAGGTTCCCTCCGCCTACCCTGCTGTGTGCGGAATACAGCGGAAGCGAGAAACTGTATATTATCTACATAGATAAATTTTATATAATTTAAATAAATAATTAACAAATATATCGATATAAATTATTAGGCTCTATATAATTGTTACAAAATAATTTTATTATTGGATTGGTTAAAATTTTAGTTTTCAACATATGGATATTGTTTATACAATGATAGTGTTATTAGTATACAAATAATTTTGTAGTTCAAACAAGTTAAGACGCGGGCGGGTCACTAGTCATATAAATAATATCACGAATTCAGTTATTTATTGATAAAGAAATTAGTTTGCGTGTTGAAAATCTAATAAAGAAACGAAGATTATTAAGATTTTTAAGATAAACGATTTCTAAGTAAAATTAAAATAAAATAGGTTTAATCGAGTTTTTAATGTAATCAATAAGAACTGTTAAATTAATGTCATTTCGAGGCACTTGACGGGAAGCTAACTAAAGGATTATGGGTTCAAATATTTATTTGAAAAATATCGCTCTGGCCAGAGAACACGCAGCTTTAGGTTGCGTCTTTAGAAAAATTGTCAATAAAGTGAATATACATGTATATCAGTCACTGTAGGTAGTTACATTATTTTTTTTTTCAGCTTATGCTGTATCCCGCACACAGCAGGGTAGGCAGAGGGGATCTCGGTGTTAAGACACTCCGTTCCCTACTTTCTGCCGAATTCTGGAGGCATTGCGTGTTGAGTGGCAGAACTCGACGCCGCGCTTGGCCTCGACACCAGAGCGAAGAAACATGGAAATATAAACGTAAAGAAATATTTCACTTCCTCGAGTGGGAATCGAACCCACAACCGTTGCGTTCACGGGCGGCACCCTTGTGCCACTGCGCCACGACGGCCTCATTCATGATTCATTTTATATTATACATATATTCATAGAAAAAGCTAATAAAAAAAATATATAGTATCTATTTTAAAATAAAATATATATATTTGTAGCTAAATTAAAATAACCATAATTAATTAATTTAGCCATTCACTTTGAAAGGAAAGCAAAAATATGACGTTTCGAGCTCCCAAGCTTATGAACGAACAATGGCTGCCGGTCCGCATTACTTAGTTTTGATTCATTGTTAACTGTCGCGTTTTTATAACATATTCTCAGACGAATCTTTCACCGACTTTCTAGTTTACGTAGATCTGTGCACGCATGGATACACCTGTTATAAATGTACTTTAATATTATAATATATTTACAGATACAATGCGAGGCTAAAAGAAAGTAAATACTCAACAATATAATAGATAGATAACATATAGGTCTGTCGTCGCTTAGGGGTGTGTGCACACAGTGCGACTGTTCAGTGTTGTGATGGTGTGCAGTCGGGGTTGGGGGTTCGATCTCCACTCGAGGAAATGAAATGTGTATTTAAATTTATATTTTCATTTCTTCCCAGTTCCGAAATCCGTCACTCAACACGCAAGCCTCCAGAATTCGGCGGAAAATTTTTGCCCTCTGCCCACATCCAGCTGTGTGTAGGATACAGAGTGAAGCTTATAAATGAAAGTATTATATATAATAGAAAATATTAGACAAAAACTTTCATTTTCCCAATCAACCTGTTCACCTCTCGATGGTAATTAGTGAGTTAGAGTTTACAATAGCGCGACGGTATATCTTTTACCTCTATCTTTTACTCCTCCTATCTTTTACTACGGGCACGACGCGAGCGCGACGGGCACGCCGCACTTTACCGTTTCTAACAGTTATGTGACTTTTAAACTGGCGCGGTACGACCGTGACCCTTCGTTGAATGGAATTGAAATTTCGCGAATTATCTTAATGATTTTTTTCTTATTTGTACTTATTGTATAAAATATATAAGTTATTGGAATTGACATACACTAATTATGTTATTTAAATACTATATATAAAAAACGCGATGTTCTAATAAATATGAGTTTCATAATAAATACAGAAATTAGTCAGAAGCTGGTAGCGTGGGCCGCGGCGAGCGGTCAAGGAACGCGGAACTGCTGGCCATTCATTAATACCTAGTATACGCTATTAGAATTATTAATAGGACAATAACGTAAACATTTTATTACGAACACTGTTGTTTATAAAACAATAAGATTGCTTTATGTAATAATTAATACTAATATCATAAATGTGAACGTTTGTGAGGAGTGATGAATTACACTTTCTCTAGTTTATTATACTCTACAATTGAAATTAAGATTTGGTTTAATTATGTTAAAGATTATTTATAATTTTTTTTAGGCTATGATCTAAAATTTTATTTTATAAATAATATAAAATTATAAATACTTCATATTTATATTTATCCAGTCAAAGAATTTTTAGAATAGTCCTTTTAAGATTTCACATTAGTGATAAAGAATTTCAAAGAATGACAGAGAATTATAGAGAATGACTCTGTATTGTATAATTTTTCAGATGCATATATTGTATACATTTTGATAAGTATGAAGGACGTTAAATTTATTCTTAAGGTAAAATAACCAAATTATATTATTTCGAAGTCTCTTGTAAGAGCAGTGCTTTATTCAAAAAATATCCTTTCATCCGCACGTATCGAGCAAAAGAGAGACTTTTTTTAGCATTCAATAAGTATAGATTTGAAACCGGTGCGACTGCCAAATGTCAAATAAGTCACATTGACATGACCTTGGGTCGATTCCCAGTAATAAAGAGGAAAGGTGCGTGCTTTGGGATCACGCAAGAAATGGCGTTTGTATGTTTTGTATGGTCGTTTAGACTTGAGAAATTATTATTTTTTGTTAGAAGATCATTTGATTACAGTCAATTTGGTTTTTTTAACCCATAATTTGGTATGGTGCTGCTCAAGACCTATATAAGGTTCAATTCTTAAATAATATCAGAGTTAATGACGGAATAATGATGGCTCTCAGCCACGCCCGATAGATAACTAAAAAAATAATTTATTACTTTATTTTAAGCCTTGATTCACTGCAAACAACGTACAATGCCTCCAGAATTCTGCGAAAAGTGATATACAGAAAGTCTTAATGGGAACATTAGGTTCCTTCTGCCTGTCCGGTTTTCGGCGGGAGACAGCATAAAGCTAAAAAACAACTATAAACCTATTTTTGTGATTATTAGTCTGCATCTGTTTAAATTCAATTAATTCGATACATTATAAATATATTAATTAAAAAAATGACAATAAATATATAATATGTATTATAGCATTAAATAGGATTTTTTTAGAAAAAATTGCAAGTCTCTGACTATTTTTGTACTCTGTGTGTCTCTTACATAAATTAATAGCACAGCACAAAAATAGCTAACCGTTGAATATAAATAAACAGTTATTTTGTTTCTTTAAATAAAATGACTTGTTTAGGTTTTTTAGTTTTAATTGCGCCCGATTGACTTGTTGTTTCTTTGCAGATACGACCGTTTTCGATGCCGCCTCGAGGATAGGAGACGTCAATAAGCGAGGTATTTTATAGTAATTACTTTTATTATTATTTTTATTATACTTTTTTAGATCGTTGAGTGTAAAAATAGGGGCCGTCGTGGTGGGCTTGGGTTTGATTCCCACGCCGATTGATTTATTTTGATTTACTCGCTCTGGTAATAAGACGAAAGCGCGGTGTTGAGTTCTGCCAAGGAGTGGGCGGTGCGTGGGCGGAACGTACACTAGGCTACTTCTGCATTCAACATTCTTTAATTGATAATATAAACACATTATACGATTTCATTAACTAATGTCTAAATATAAAAATAACAAATAAAGTATATATTTTATTAAATTAACTACAAATTTTCAATAATATATTATGTTCATTCAATAATATAGATGTTCAAATTCATAACAAACTTGTATTTAATAATAAACTTTTTTGTTAACTTATTTCTTTCGTTTTGAATATGGTATTGAGTATAGCATATACTTCACAATCGGGTGATTGTGAAATATAGACACATAACATCGTATATATAAAGCAAATATGCAAAACATTGTCGCTTTAAGCTATATATCTCGAACGTAGCACTATTTCACGCCCATCTTGTATCAATTAAAACAATAATAATAATTCACACGATACGCCTCTACCCTTACAACGCTGCACGCAATAAAACTACAGAAGATTATCATCATAGACTATGGCTTAAAGGGCTTAACTTTAAAAATAAATATGTTAAACTTTATTATAATAACTTAAAGTCTGATTTGCTTTGAGAAAAAATTGCTTTTTCCAAATAAAAGAGTGTATGGTCCAAAGACAATATAGAACAGAATGCAATGTTGCTTGTCTATGCCGAACGATTTATGGCGCGGGTCCAAGATTTAATTTCGCCATCTTTAAGTATTTTTTCTTACAGGTTAGCTATTTTTAGATCGAGTTTATCTTTATTTTATGTTAACATCCCAACTGTTTAAGTTTTATTTTTTTTATAAATTTATTGTGTAATTAATTAAAATGATTAAGATTGTTTGATGGTAGTATTTTGTGCAAACGTTATACGATAGTTTTTTGTTTATGTTAAGAGGATACAGAAACACGATAAATTTTTAAATTTAATTTTCTAATATGTAGTAAGTCGCCTCCCTATTATTTACTTTTTTTTAGTCATTAAATATTTCTAAAAAAATATTTTTAAATAATATACCTAAGTTCTTTGAGTCAAGTCAGTAAATAATAAAATATTTTATTTCTGCAAGCTGGAATGGAATCCACAACCTGTCACGTTTACAGTAGCAGTACAGTAAGTCGTACGCTTTTGTAAATTATTTTGTAAGGTACTTTAACATATTTTTATATAAAAAAATATTTGTTTATTTTCGTTCCAATTAGCTATCACAGTTATCATAAGCAAAAGTTCCATTAAAATCTTACAAACACATAAAGCTTGACTCCATGACAGCTTACAGCTTGATTACATGACTGACAATATATAATTAACTCGTTATAGCACACGGATGATGAGTGGAAATAAATTTGGCGAAAAAAAGTAAAATCGTACAGTGGGTGGATATGAAATTGTTGGCAGTTTTCGCCAACGCCTACCTTAATATTTTTAAAAAAATTCTCATATTGGTTTCGTTGAGCTTTTGAGAGTAAACTTTTGCTAAGTAGTTTTGTAAAAATGAGTCTACATAAATGTGTTTTTTCTAAGTGTGATTAAGTTATGTTCATGTCAAGTTCTGGCATTCAACACAGAGTAGGATATATTATCTACCTATCCTGCTGAATGCTGGATTTAGCGGAAAGCTGTTTTTGTAATAATTTGAAGCTCAACTCTACTAGTAATGCCTCCAGAGTTCGATCTAAGTCTCCCAACACTAGGTTTCCTCTGCCTATTCTGCTTATATGCGGGATACAGCGTGAAAATAAAAAAAAAATGCTTAAAATTTACGTAGACACACCCTAAAACCACATTATTCTGTCATGTACATTATCATGAATGAGTTATGATTTGCTTGTATTAAGAGGAGATTTCGAAACCAGTACATTTAGCGCGTGCAATTTGACGTAATCGATCCGACACCGACACGGATGTTATAATGTGTTCGTCAGTCAGTGTCGTGTTACTTGCTGAGAAAGCTCCGTAACTTTATATGTTAGAAAATATGCGAGATTTTTTATATTATATATGTTTTATGGCCAGTCGTCGGTACAGGGCAAGTCTGGAAACGGTAACACTGCTCGATATCCACTTGGGGAGTGAAATAGTTAACATTTACTCTCCAGGATTCAGTTCAGAGTAATAAATAATAAATGGACCATCTTACACAAAACATTTCCTGAGATCAGCGGCATTGCTATAGATTAACTTAATTATTAGATGTTTACAGTGTATGTGTAAAGAATTAAATAATATATGATAATTAGAAATAATTTCAAGAAGAAAGAAGGAAAGAGAAAAGAATCTAATCGCTTATATTTTGTAATATACTAACGCTTTTTCTCTCCTTTTTTATAACACGTGTTCAACGTGATTATTCATGAAAGGTCGTTATGCATTATGATGTCACTGTTGGGCGTTGCCTCCGTTGATGTTGATGTCTTGATTTTACCTACATCTTCTGAATTTATATATATTCATTTTTATATAGCGCTGGCAAAAAGGCCTGTCGTGGCGCAGATATGACAGGTTGTGAGTTCGATTCTCACTTATAAATGGAGGAAATTAAATATTTACATTTTTCTGGCAGCAAGGCAATGCGTGGCGTTGAAGTCCACCACTAAGCTCATAGTGCCTTCAGAATTCTGCGATATGTATTAGAGGCACCGTAGTCGTACACCTTGGAGTTTCCGTAGTGTCTTCTGTTTGTAGAAAAATTACAGTAATTGTAAAACAACATTATGAGTCAAGGATGAGTCTTTTCCCGGTACTTTTCAACAGATGATATTCCGAAATCCGATTTCCGATTTCTCTTGTCGTGTTCCGAAAAGAGAAATATTTTTTAATCCTGTAGTTAGATACTTTTACAAAAGTAGGCTTGAGCGTATCTAGAGATACTTTCTTTGGTTCGACTTTTCCTTTGACACCAGACTATTCTGGGGTGGACACACCCCCCCCCCCCCTATTTTTCCGCCCATGGCGGTAAGAAATGTAAAAATATTTCATTTAGGTATCAAATAACAAAGTTTATTGCACTGATTACCTCACCGTTCAATCGTCGTATCAATATTTGTATTCAATATTGACTCTGTGCTAGCGAGAATCGAGTCTTGTTTTACCGTTGATACTTCATTTAAAGCATTACTACCTCTATTCTCACTTGCGTAAGATATATAATAGAATATTTAATTTTTAGTGATAATTCGTATGTTTGTCAGTTGTTAACAAAAGGACTGCATTTCCTGATAAATATGTAAAAATTCTCTCTGTGGTCACACGATAGGTTCGAAGTATTTATTGGTAAAAGTATGAATATGTATATATATATATATATATATATATAAACACTATTCTTCGTCTGTGAGTGCAGCCAGTAATTTTATACAGATTAATAAAATTGAGAGATATAATTAGCTATAATACTTAATTTTCATGTTGTATAGTTTTCAAGTCAGTTTTTAAATGTAATACATTTGTTAAGTTTAAATATATTTTATACAGTTTATATATATATATAATAAAGTATATATATAAAAAAATTAAAAACTACAAATTTTATTTAATAATTTTGAAAGAAAGTTTGTAATGTACCCGTAGCTGGGTCGTTGAAGTCTTTTGTACTAGTAATTTTGTAATGAAACCGTTGGTCTGATGAGCTTGGAGCAGTGCTTGTGACATGCGATCTTTAAAGGAGATATTTTATTACAAAAGACAACGGTTGTGGGTTCGATTCTCACTTAAAATTAAATAAATTTAAATATTTTAACTTCCTAGTTCTGATAGCGAGGCAAATGTATAACACTGAGTTCCTCCACTAAATACACAATGCTTCGAGAAGGTTCTTGTTAGATAATACGTATTGAGAGCAGGATCTCAACACAGAGACTTGTCTTAAGTTAATACTTCTATCTTCTACTCAGTCGTAATTGGTACTACACTAATGATACATTTGTTGAACAGGTACATATATAATTAGAGGAAGCTTGTTTATCTTTCATATCTACTATAGGATTTCGGAATTCTGGTGAATAAATGTACTTGACCCGAAAACAGATACGAGGTTATATTTAAAGCTAAATCATTTTCCGTTTATATTTATATGAATTTAATATATTTTTTTATTTGTAATATTATATATTTTTTACAAAGCCTTTTGGATACGGAAAATTAAAATAGAGTGAAGCCGTCGCGGTGAAGTAGTACAGCACCTGACTATAAACGCGACGATTGTGGATACGATTCCATCTGGAATAATTATCATTAATTTCGTCCATCTGATAACGAAACAAAGCGCGGAGTTAAGTTTCACTACCCAACGTGCAATATCTCGAAAAATCGAAAATTGGGTAGCACTCGGGCAATGTAGTTTTGTAACACTAGGTTCCCTCTGTCTCCCTTACTAATATATATGTATGATAGTATTAAGCATTTATAAGCAAATCAGTTCATTATTAAATTTCCTTCTGAACCGAGGGAACCCTTGTTATTAATAATAATTAATTGAAATATATATACTATAATGTAGAGTCATCATTTTGTTAAAATTTGTCTGATGTCACACAGCCACAGGTTTTTATGAATTATTGGTTTCTGTTTCTTAAATTTCATTTACTATTTTAGATATATTTAAATTATGTATATGGATTGAATATAAATAATTAAATATTTAAATTATTATTTTTACTTACGAAGGGGTACAAGTATGCGACAAACGCGGTAGGTTGTGGGTTCAAATCTCAGTCAAGAAAATTTAATATTATCATCGATATAGTTCCACCACTCACCACGTCCTTCAGAATTATGCGAAAAAGTGATAAACGGGAATGACTTAATGGGAACGGAGTTTCTTAACATGAGATTCCCAGGTTTGATCTGCCTACCCTGCTATGTGCGGGGTAAAGCATGAAATTAAAAAGAACGTGAAGACACAGGAACAAAATAAAACATTTACACACTTAACGTCAAGGTCATATAACACCATAGTCATTAGTCAACATCGAGACACTCATCGCCGGAAGTAGACATGTGTCACCGGCCACCACGACGCCAGATAAATAAATACATAGAAATCCGTCTTATAGAGTTCAAATAGTATTGTCTGTTTGTGCTATTGATTTCGATTAAGTATTTCAAGTTAAGGTATTTTTTCTTCTTTTGTTTAACATTTTTTTTTTAGATTAGCTCTGTTTCTCGTTAACCTGTTACGCTGTTTCTCGTTAGGAACCTAGTGACGAGATGAGATTTTGTAAGACATTGTAAATTGACTATGGTTTGTTTTCTTTCCAGAGCGAGGATATGACAATAAATCAGTCTCTTCATTGGAGTCGACCGACTGAATCCATCGTGTACATTTTTAAACTTCTAGACATTTTATAAATTGATTTAGCTGGCAAAAATCTAATAGGAATGAAATGAACTTTCAAACCTTGAATTATTTGAATGAGTGAATTTATATAAAACATGTTATTTAATAGTATAAAAAAATATAATTAAAACATTTATAATTACAAATTCCGGTTATGAAATCGGACGTAAGGTATAGTTGTTAATTAATTATATTAAAAATATTCACATAACCTTGTGAGTAATGAAGAATGAAAGCATCAAATACCTCGGAGATAAATGAAATGGAAGAAAAAGTCTTTAATTATATTTAAATATGTACGCAAAGCCTACTAAAGGCTAGCAGTTAGAACATCTTATAATTATGAATAATTAGAATCATAAATTAAAAATTAATTTGACGAAATATGGGGAAAGTAAGATGTCTTAATGGGAGACGGAGTATATCTAATGTTTATAGTATATACTAGATTTCCTGGTCCTCTCTGTCTACCATGTACGGAATACAACGTAAAGCTTAAAAAAAAAGAAAAGTTTTATAGCAAGTTTTTAAGACTGCAAATCCAATGAAATCTTGTTTCTAAAATCAGGTTTTATAAAAATCAAATGAAATTTGGACGCGGCGTTTAAAAAGGCTTAATTACCCGAACCCGGGCCATTGTACTCCGAATACGCCGGTACAGCTTGTTTATTTGGTATAGCCTTAATATACGACTTATTTACGATATTTCAGATGCAATAAACATTTTTTCTAACAGTTAAAGTATGAAATAATGCGTTAGTTATAAATGTCGAATGTCACATTTGATCTATTTGTTAGTTTCTACGAGTAAATTACCATTATGGAGATTTTAATGGAAATAGGCGCGATTAATATAATAAATATTTATTTATTATATATGTCGGAAAACCAGATTGTTTCTATGAAAACTAAAATAAATAAATAATAATAATAATCTATCGATTACTGTCTTCTGGCTATGTTTTCAAAATCTCTTATTATTCATATTTAACTTTGCAAAATACTTTTTACACGCTGTATCCCGCACACAGCAGGGTAGGCAGAGGGAATCTCGGTGTTAAGACACTCCGTTCCCCACTTTCTGCCGAATTCTGGAGGCATTGCACATTGCGTTGAGTGGTCTCGACTTTGCAAAATACTTGATATTATGAAATATGAAAGTACCTATCGATCTCTCGATATATCCCTGCATGTACTATGTGTAGTACTCTGTGTCTCAACTGCGATTACACGCTGCGATCCTTTCATCATCGATTGCATTAGACCTGACATAGATTTGATTGCTTAAGTTAAATGTAAATTTATATATTAACTTCTTTACTGTACTACTTTTTGCTGTAGAATTGGGTGGGAAAACTCAGTGTTAGATTTTTTCAGTTTAATAAGAGTTCTTTAATTTTCATTGTGATTTGATTCGATTTCGTAGCTTGAATACACTACACATTTAATACATTACAAATTTATTATGCTTTCTTTAGAATTCTATTTTACATTGCTTAATACAGTATGTTGTTTATTTCGGAACACGCGAAAATATAAACACGCTTTACACTCTACATCAATATACTTACTTGTACAATAAAAAAAAGTAGAAATCGCTGGAAACGCAGGCCAAATTGAAAATTTGATCTCTCAGCTAGTGTGTGTTTGAATTGTTGAACGGTTTATCCATTAAACTAAAAGGACTACAATTAAAATAAAGGGCTACAATAAAAAATATTCGAGCGGCGACTCAAAGATGGCGGTGTTTACGTGCAAGTGAAATTTTTTGTTATTTTTTAGTATAAACAGTATATGAAACCACTTTTTGCTTAACCTTTAATCATGTATTCTTTCGCGAAGGTCGCGGGACGGGTTGTTTGCCTTAATGTGTGATAAACAGTCATCAATATTTATATAAGAAGATGGAAATACATACGCTTTGGATTATAACGAGTCGTAAACGTCGTCGTTTTAACTGTAAAAAGTAAAATTCAATTCCCCGAAATTCATCCGTTCATTACTTTACTAGTTTTTCCTGTAGAACAGGGTAGGCAGAGGGAGCTTGGCAAAGTAGTGTTAAGACACTTACGTTTCTCACTTTATTCCAAATTCCAAATTCTGGAGGGATTACGTGTTGAGTGGCGGTTTTCAATGCGCCGCTTTCCCTCGTTATTTCATTTTCTGAAGTAGGAGTCGAACCTATAACCTATAGCGTTTACAGTCATATATATATATTTATATATATATATATATATATATGCCAATTCAGTTTGATATTGTTCTGAACATAGACATTAATTTGACTGCGAATTAAATTCACGACCATCGCTCAAACATCTTAATCGATCGATCATGTTTTGACTTTTTAATAAATAAATAAGAGGCCTCATGACTGTAAACGTGACGGCTTTGGGTTCGATTTTCAATAGGAAAACGTAATTACTTTTGTGTCATATAAATAAGTAATATTATAAAGTTTAAAAAATTAACTAATAATATAAAGTGCGGTGTTGAGTTCCTACACTCAACACGCATTGTATTGGGCCGAGAGGGAAGAACGAGTGCATTTACACTATTCCCTCTGATTACATTTATAGCACATGCGAGATACACAGTTAAGTTAAAAATATATAATAAACAAGAAATTATTTAAAAAAATGACAAATATATATATATATATATACAGCGTGTTCAAAATGCTTAATGTAATATCCTTGTGGAGTCAGTCCGGTGATGTTTCTATGCAAATGACCCTCCGGGTGACGTAAGATATGCTCTTGCGAGTGTTTTTATGACATTTATGTATGAGCATATGTATGTAAGTAAGAACACATTAGATGGAATTGCATCGATAAGATTTGAGAATTTGTATTCTCTGTTTTATGGTTTTAGTTTTCAAGGATTAAATAGAAAAAATAACTGGAGAATATATTATAAACACTTAAGAAGAATTTTACAAACTATTGAAAAAAAAAAAATAGACTTTTCCTAAAGACGGTTTTCTATTTTTTCCACAAATAGCAGGTTGACCCAGGAAGCTTGTGTTAAAACACTCCGCTCGTAAAGTAGGAAGGTTCACCTGATTTTGGATGATGGTCGTGGTCGTGATGGAATCAGCATTCAAACAAGATACTCGTAGGTTAAAGTTCAATTTACGGTAATATTTAGTTTATATTAGTTTTTTTATTTAGTGGTTTGACCAGTAACTTGTGACCTGTAACTACAGATAATAAACTGTTGCTACTATTTTTGTGCTTCATACGAGTATAAGAGGTTGTTCCCGTACCTTGAAATGTCACCTTCGCTGTAACTGAATTGAGAATCTCACCCTGGTTTTGTATTACCTGATAGTATTTCAAATCAGCCATGCAAATCCAGTGTCATCCACTATCATTTACATATGAAATATCAATGCCTGGTAGGCAGAAAAGTGACGCGATAAAAGTATTATTTGTACGTGGGATGGGAACCAGTAGCTTTTTACTATTTGGAGTTTTACTATTAAGAACAATTTTTGTTTTATTATAATTAAATAAGTGATACTTAGGCCACTCGTGGCTCAGGGGCACAACGTGAGACTCTAAACTCGACGCTAGTTAACGCGACAGCAGTGGGTTCGCGTCCCATTTGAGAAAACTGAAATATTTAATATTTTTATTTCTTTGCTCTGGTGTCGAATTCCACCACTTACTTAATCCACTTTGACTAGAATTCGCTGGAAAGTTCGGGACGGTGCGTCTTAACACTAGGTTCCCTCTGCTTATATTGATTCTACAAGTTAGACTTAAATTTAAATACTTCTTTATCTCACGTCTCCACATCTTGGTGTAAATCACTTAATGTGCAATACGTGTTGATATTACAATGTTATATGCTGGTCTTGACTATTAATAGTTATATAGTAGCTGTATATTTGAGTCCGTTTGGTAGAAAAGAGAGAAGAGAGAGTTTAGCCACATTTAAGCATGTGTCTCACTTACTTCGTCCAAGTTACGGTTTGACTCTCTTCACAAAAAAGCGATGATACTGTTTTTATCATATATTATATATGATAGAAATATGTGTTTATAAGTTATGTCAGCCTGATAGGCAATAGTTCTAGGTTCAAAGAAGAAGAATATATTTGTCATATACTTATTTGCTCTGTTGAGTAAAGATGACAGCAATGATGAGTTTCGCTATTAAATACGGAATGTCTTAATATCTTAAAAGAAATACTTAATTTTTTTTCTTTTATTACATTGATATTTTTTTTACGTTACTATTTGCTAGTAATGCTTAAATCAAGGTTATTCCGTCAAGTAATGTCATTGGAAGTTTTTTAATGTAATATTCAACTCTAATACTACTTTTTCACGAGTTACTGTTTTAATACTTTTTTCAAAAGTACATTAAGGGCAAGTATGACAGACGAGTTTTCCCTCACGTATATTTTTATAGCTATCACTAACTCCTTCATACCTTATTTATTTGTTCTATAACTGAATTTAAATCATCAATTTTAAGTCTGAATATTTCAATTTTAATTCTATGATATAAAAGAAATCAAGGTTATTCCGTCAAGTAATGTCATTGGAAGTTTTTTAATGTAATATTCAATTATCAATACTAAAAAAATTCTTCAACTATTATGTTCATCAAACATTTTTTGATGAACATAATAATTTATCATGCACTCTTCAAAAAAATTATTGAATGAACCACACAATTTTTTGTAGCATCAAATACAGGATAGGTCCACTGTACTTGCCCGGGCCGTCT
>JBAIZZ010000587.1:5131-19661 GCA_037355905.1 Heliconius aoede | reverse complement strand
TTGTCGTAGACATTTTCTTTTATTTTTACAAGTAATCAAAAATATAATAATCTGGTGAAGTATCTAAACACCCAATAAAATATATTAAATAGATTTATTTTATTTTCAACTATAGCCTAGAGTTTATGCACCTTAGTAAAGCATAAAATCACATTCCAAACGTTGACAATAATATTAAACAAGGAAGACTGATTAAATCGTAGTTGATATAGTGCAAAGATCCGTTTTAGAACAGTAATAACTTGAGTGTCAAACAACAATTTTAAAATAAATAAAACAATCTAAATAAAATAGGAAGCGGAAATGAATCAAGCAAAGTGTTAAAATCTAATTTTCTTCTTCTTCTATTCGAAACAACTGGCAACACATCAAAATGAGTGAAGAGATATTGAACATTTAAAATTCGAACATTGAGTAATATACTATAAGTGCGCGCGTAGTCGCGGTGACGCTAACCACGGCGCTCAACGCCGGGGGCTCTCAATGGAGGTGAAGGGCGGCTCATAGCAGCTGAAAGGTAAATATTAAATTAAACCTTATTTATATAGGTGTCAATTGAAGATAGTAATGCCGTGAAAATCGAACAATCATCTCTTCGATGTTTTCGTCAAAAACTTTTCTATACATATAAAATAAAAAATTGATAAAACAAGGCGCAAATAATTCGATTATTTAAGAACATTTTTGAGGCCACTCGTGGCTTAGGGGCTCAAGCATGTAACTGTAAATAGGACAAGTTGTTCGATTTCTATTTGTGGAAATTAAATATTTAATAATTTCATTTCTTCGCTCTGGTTTCGAGGCGAAGCGCAGCGTTGAGTTCAACAACTCAACACGGAATACTTATAGTATTCGGCAGAAAATGAGAAACAGAGTGCTCTAACACTGGGTTCTCTCTGTCTATCCCGCTGTTTGCGGGATATAGTAAGTAAGTTTAAAAAACCATATTGTGTTTGTAATAACGCAATCGTAAATTAAATATAAAATATTTATTGAAATTTTTTTGTTTTTATTCACACAGTCGAACAGTGGAAGTCTCGAGGCATTGCATGTTGAACGGCAGAATTCATGAATAAAGCTGCACCATTAACAGTTATTACTAAATATTCATTTTAAAAAAGAGACATCTTGTGGTACGGTCAGGCTTTGATATATTAGACTGGCCGTGATCGCTTCAAATCCTATATATGTATATTCATATTCGTGTTAAGATAGGGTATATACAGATAGGGATAGGGTTCGATACCCACTCGAGGAATTGAAATATTTATTTAAATTTATATTTTCATTTCTTCGTTCTTGTGTTGAGGCAAAGCACGGCATTGAGTTCCACCACTCAAGTTTTTCAACTTAATTTATTAAGTGATGGCAACTTCCTCCAAGTTAGTATTGAACTTGTATTTAAGTATTTCTTAATAAACTACTACTAATGTATTAAAATGAATATTGAAGATATCTGAAGTACTAAACTTTATACGTAATAATAGATGTCTTTATCAAACCAAGTTCATTTAAAATAGCTACTCAGTTACAAATGATCGACGAGAAGCATATGAATTCGAAATGGAACAAAACTTGAAGAAATAGAACTTTCTGTGTTTCAAGTAACTTTATTTATCGGCGCCACGAGTGAAGTGTTTTAGCCTTTAGTTAACTTAGATCTGTCGAGATAAATTTAGTATCAGTTTTATAGTTCAACTTATATTACTTAGTATATAGACTGTTGTATAGATATGTATAAGAAAATAGCTTAACGATTTAATTTAAATAATGTAACATACATTATTTAAAACTTGTAAAATGTAATGTAATATATTATTATCGATTTATCATAGTTATTAAGTTGTGTCTGTCTTTCTTTTATAAGTTTTAGGCGTACCAGTGCAGCACAATTTTCTTGGACAATGTCAAATGCATCAATGCTTGTCAAATCATTCTCGTCACTACCGATGCCTTCGGTGCGGTTTGACGTCCAAAGTACCTCTCATTGTTCTCTTAGATATTCTTTCAACAGCAATAATTTATCATCAGCAATATCTCGCAGTCAATCTATAGTATATTTAATGAGATCAATTGGGGGTCTTATGTAAAGGGCGTGGGTTTTAATCCCACTAATAAAGAAAGATTTGATTTATAATTCTATCTTTTCTTTCGTTTTCCATTTTTTAGTTAACGATCACATCACTTCATGTTCATTATTTATAAAATCGTTATTTACAGCGAGGAAGCACTCCTTTTTAAAACTTTGAAGACACACTGCGCTCGTCTGACGCAGCTATCTAGTTTTATTTCACGCTCTGGAAACCATTGAGTCCCTTTTTCTGACTTTATCAACCTGTAGTTGGGTGTTCCTTCTATAGGTTCAAGACGCATCGTGATATTTTCTACCGAAACTGAGGCTGCCAGTGCATTTTTGTCACCTCCATTGTCATATTGGCTCGCCCAACACGCTGATATTGTTATAAGTTGACACACCCATGGGGCAAGCTTCATCTGTAACAGAAGAAAGTGTGATAAATAACACACTTTACAAAGCTTTTAGGGAGAAAAATAAGTAAAACAAATTAAAACTACATTTTATTTCTCAAGTTATCTTTATTTATGTAGGTGAAGGGCGATAGCAAATGAAACCCTGTAAATTTTCATAATTTTATTTCTCCACAAAATAGTTTTTTTTTTATATATATATATAACTTTTCAGAAACGTAATTTTATTTCTTATTTTCAGCAATTTACTCCTCGAGTGGAGATCGAAACTACAAATATTGCGTTTACCTGATGCAGTGAGAAGCTGTCTCGTTACACCAGGATTGGCTCATTTTTATATTAATAATACTTCTTAAAAAATTCTTTATATGTATTTTTCCTTTCATTTATATCCATATGGGATGATGAAAGCAAAAAAAAAGTCTTGCTTCTGTTGAAAAAAAACAATTCACCAATTATAAAAATTTTTGAATGAAAAATGTAATTCATAGCAATGAAGATTTTGCAACCAATCAGTTTTTTTTTTTTGATAAATCCTCTAATTATATATTTATTAAATATGTAATTAGAGGATATATTAGTATATTGACATCAAATAAATTCAAGTAAATCTAGAATTTAAAGAATCTCTCTCTCTCTCTCTCTTTCTCTCGCTGTTAATTTTTTTAGAATTAAAGAGTTAACTATTTTTCTTATCACTTTCCTGTCAGTTTGTTTCGTGCTCTATTTTTTCATGATGCAATTATATTTTTTATCTAATTTCATATTGCCTTGGCCTATCTATCTATACTTCAGTCGGATTTAGAGTTACTTTAAATATAAATGCTGATAAGGAAACTATATTAAAATATGTTATCTTTGGGCATCACTTATATATAGTGAAAATCTTTTTAAAGCCTGCATGAATTAAGTCGTGAATTGTTATATTTATTCATCAAATGTCCAAAATTTATTCTTTTTTTATTTGTTAATATCAATGGAATTTATGATATACTTTATCAGCACTGTTATGTTTCGTCGTCGGCCGTTCTAGATGCTCATTATGTTCAACAACTTTTGTTAAAAATAATTTCTTGAAGCTTATCTGAGCTGTTATGGATTTACATCAATTGTTTCAGATCTTCAATTTTATTTTGTTAATGGCAAATATTGCTCGCCATTTTCAATATTTTTTGAAGCATGTATTTAACTTATACGAGTAGTTTAGGTGAATTTCTCTCCGTCATCAGACATCCGGTGCGTGGCGGGTTTGGTTGTAGTTCCAAATACATGTTTGTAAACAAAAATAGACAAACTTTCTACATCCCCATTGTTTTTTTCTCAAATATATGCAAAATACAGACACGATTTTTTCACTGTTTTAAAAACTAATAAAAAAATTATAAGTAACGACACCGTCAAGATACTGTAGAACTTCTTTACCTTTGAAAATGCCCGAAATGTGGATAATATATACTACGTCTGCTACTAAATTTTCCATTTATTTTTATGAGAATATCGTCCGAAAATCATAACTTATATTAGATTAGACTCTGCAGCAGGATATTTTGAAAATAGTAAAAAACCTTAATTTAAGATTTCATAAGTAAAATATGAATATTTTACTAAAGAGCTTATAAAAGTAGATCTTGTAAAAAATTCACCTTTCTTACTTTTGTAGGAGTTCTATCGTAACTTTGGTAAAACAATATCCTTTAAAAATCCAAGACGTTGAATGCACCTAACTTTGAAGGGCTTACTTTAGTGCTTTTTCAGCTGCTCAACAAAAGTATGAATCCGTACTTTTGTATTAAATGTTTCTTTTATCTACTTCTATTCTTGAAGTCTAAGTTAAAAAATAGCAAATTAATACTGAGTTTGCATAAGTAAACCAGCGCTATCACAGCGTACTTGTTGTACTTTATATAAATTTAAAAACTACTGAAATTAGATATTGAAGTCAGTCGTGGCCCCGTGTGGGTTGTGGGAATGGCCTCCAGAATTCACTTTTCAACGGGCGCTTGATGTCTCATGCCTTCAAAATATGTTTGATACACATCAATGGCGTTGTTCTGATCGATGAAGTGCTCTATCGGGGGTCTTAATTTTAAAACTGATTGAACGTAACTATCTTCGTGTTGTACGCGGCGTCTATGTCGGGCTAGATGGTCTTCATTGTATAGATGTACGTCACGAGGCTAACCACCTTCCGTGTGATTTATGCTTTGGTCCTCCATGATCACAGTATCATGTTATAGTGCAGCTATCATGTTCCGAAACTGGCAAAGTGGCTTGTATCTGTCGATTAATTGGATTGCGAAGCATATATTCAGTTTGCAATTTGTAGTCGGGACTTATGGAATCTATTATATGAGCTGGTACTATTTGAAATAGTGGTTGCCGGCCGAAATTCTTTCTTAATTTTGTATACTCATATGTAGATTTCGAGTAACTTCTCATCTTGCAAATTACAATTGAAAATGGCTTAGTTATAAGTAAGCTATCAAGAAACGTAATAATATATATTAAAAATCGCTGAAGTCATGACGATAATGCTTTGTTCAGTAACACATGTGTCCTTGCCTCGTGAAAAATGTATGATGTAAATGTTGACATATAATCAAATATACGAAAAAAAATTACAGTGTAGTGCAAGTTTTTTATATGTGCCAATATTTAATACAATATTTTTGGCAATTTTTTTTTCAATTATAAAATTAAAATGCAAATATCATACTTTATAATATTTATAAAAAATATTACCTAAAAGTTTACTTAGACGGACGGAAAATGAATGAATGAGTGGAACGATTATATTAAAATTAATTTTATTTGTCAGTTTAGGTACATACTAATAACTAATAATAACAGGCAATGAGTAGCGTTGACACTCAACACACAATTTCTCGAAAACTGGGTAAGAAAAATAAATAAAAATCAATTAAAAATAAATTAAAGAAAAGATTGTATGTATTAAGTTATAACGAATGTATACCTTAGATTTAAGAATTATATTAAACTAATTGTATTGTATTGTTATTATAAGTCGTATTATTTGATGAAATTTATGTGTATTGCTCATTGATGTTTTAAAATAATCCTTGATTATTTTCTTAAAGGGGGAGGATTGTAATGTTTCATATTTCTATATAATTTAATATTGTGCTTGTTACATAGAGATAAGTATATTTGTATTCGAAAATAAACTAGAAGTCATTAGAAATTATTGTTTGCTAGGATAGTCTAACGACTCTAATGGATTGTTTATATTAGAGGAGGAATAGTCCTCAACCCCTTTGTAACATTAGTTCTAGTTAAGCTCTTCCTCGCTGAAGTGTTCTTAGTAATAAATATTATAAATATATCGTAACGCTGCGCAGTTGTTATTTTCAAGGCCCCTTCTGACCTCCGAACATTACAGGAGGTATGTTCAGCAGAGATGGAAGATACGAGATGAATGTGGAAAGGCGTACGGCTGCCGGTAACAGGGTTAATGGCGCCTTTGCTGCATTGATGAGACGGCGAACCGTCACACATCAACCGTCACATCTGCGCGTATGGCCGTACATAATGTATGTAATGTGTACACGTACAGTTTTGGTACCGACCGAAGAATGAAAGAAAGATTAATGCCGTGGAGGTGCGATCTCATCATGCGGAGTCAGCTTAGCTGACCGAATCCGCAATGAAGAGATACACAGAATAGCAGCTACTAGCGAGAATGTCACGGTGAGATTGCAGAAGAACGTGCTCAGCCGGTGTGGACACGTCGAACGAAAGAGTGTTGAAAGAATGGGAAAAAACGATTTATGATGGAAAAGTGAGTAGTAAGAGAGGTAAGGGTAGACCTCGGTTTACCTTCGGAAACAGTATCTAAGATACTGAAGTAAGGTCACGTAAAAAGCATGGGGACCCCCCATGCTTTTTACGTGATAGTTGGAATATACTCCATTCTACTTAAACTTCAAAAACTTACGTACGGACTCTGTTAAACGTACACGACTCGATTACGACTCTTCTAAACGAACTCGTCTTCAACGTGTAAGTAAGAATTAGCCTGTAAAGCCTAATTTAAGCTGACGTTGATCTATTTTCTACCAAACTTATCCTCCTTTGTTTATTTTCTACAATTTAAAAATATGTAAAGCCTAACGCAAGAGCTGAAATAATTTCATCCTCGTTTGTCACGCTTGCCTGTCAGGAACAAACTAACGCACTTCCAAGCATGTAAATGGCATTCCAACGTTTGTGAAAGATTACAGCTTGTGGGCGTCTGCCATAAATAAAGATAAGATAGATAAGAATATCGAAGGAAAGGAGGATAAAACCTCCAGTCCTATCCCACATAAAAATCCTTTTGGACCCAGTAGTTTTTAAGAGAAGCGCTTTAAGTCAAATAACAAAACGCTTCAGTTTTATAATATTAGTAAAGTAAATAAGTATAAATTTATCTGTCTATAATTTTTTATCAAATAATCATTACATTTGATAACTTTTTAATTTGCCCATTCACATCTTCTCTACTTAATAAACAACTCTATTTTTTTTTACATTCATATTATTTTATTCTTTCCTAAGGGTAATTTTTAAATTCTTCCCAAAGATTCTGTTAAGTTAGCCTATCTGTAGACTAGTTACAAATAAAAAACACTGATACAAATACGTTCTACTCAGAAACGCCTAGTAGAAATTAATAGCTATAGCTCTGTGTTATCAATTACGGAGTAATTGTTAGTAGGCGCACTACACATAATGTAACGAAAAAGTAAATATTGTCAAACATAATATTGTAGTGGGCGTTATGATTATTTTTTTAATTTATATATTTTTACGAATTATTTCAAAGAATATTTGTATTCTACTCTCCCGCATGCAACAGGGTAGGGAGATGGAACCTAGATGGGTGTTGAGTGAGACACCGCACTTTGCTTCGATACGAGAGCGAAGAAAATGAAAATATTCATTTCCTCGAGTGGGAATTGAACTCACAACGTGTGTGTAAGCCTGCCTGCAAATTTTGTTTTTACATATAAAAATGTCAATTTCATGGTTAAATTAAGAATTTTAAGTAAAATTCTTTTTTCATGTACTATAACAAAATAACGTTTTGCTATACGTTATTATATTATAGTACATTGTTACGTTAATCTCTATACTGAATAATAATCGATTATTATTGTTATCAACGCGCGTTAACTGGAAACAAGTGAGAATTTAGTTAATTCTAACTAAATTCTGCTTTCGACAAATAAGTTGTCGAAACTCCCGTAACTGCGACGTGACGCTTATCGACGGCTATCCGGCACCAGACGATAGTATACACTCGAATAGATAAATGTGTCATTTGCAAGGTTAGCTTCAATACTATTTTGACTTTCAGACGTTTTCCTATGTGGTAGAGGCCATTGAGCCCAGGAGATATACAAAATTTTAGCAATGCTGATTTATAAAATGCTAATGCGTTCTAAAAATATCATATTTTCAAAAATTATGATGCTTCGAAAGCTAAAGTATGCATGTTTCAAACAGGTAAATAATTATAATTGATTGATTATAACTGATCATTTTATTTTACAATACATATAGTATATTTATATAATTTTACATCATAGTATTACATTCTAAATGTCGGAACACCCTGTTGTGTTAACAGTTGCCAAAATGGAAGTTTGTCGATTTTTTTAGATGTCGATATATATCATTTGTGATATTAAAAACTGTATCGTAGTTCGCCATTACGTAGGTGTAGAGATAATTTTGGTTAATAACAGCGTCCTTCACAGTCGGGACAAAAAGCGCACAGAATAAATATGTTATTATTACTAAATATAGATTATTATCACAAGCAGATATATATATTTCAATACATTCAAAGAATAATATTTAGAGATCTCGATGTTTTCTATAGTTTATGGTGCAATAAAATTGGCCCTTCTACTCAAATGAGGTGTGATAGAATAAGGAGTAAAGCATCAACTTATAGAGTGAAAGTACACTTTCTTACCGCTTTGCCTTTACTCAAAGAAAGATGCGGTTATTCTGGAAGCATCTCGTGGATTATCTGGGTATTAGAGATTCTATTTACATTATTTTATAAAAGATATAACAAAATAAACATTAAAATCAAAATTAATGCTGAGAAAAAGATTTCAAACAGAGCTATAATAATGTTTCAATCACTTAAAACTATTGAATCGTCGATCGTCGCACGTCATCGAATGAAGTTCAAATAAATAAATTACTAAATTTATTTATATCACTTCATTTATTTGAACCGTCGCGTCGTGGCGCAGTGGCACAAGGGTGTCGCGACGGTTGTGGGTTCGATTCCCATTCGAGGAAGTGAAATATTTCTTTACGTTTATATTTCCATTATTCTTCGCTCTGGTGTCGAGATAAAGCGCGGCGTTTATTTTCATTATCTCGTTTTGATAACGTGGCAAAGCACGGAATTAAGATTTGCCACTCAATACCCAATGTCCCGAGAATTTGGCAGAAAGTGGGGAACTGAAGTGTATATGGCATTGTTCCGAATTTGGAAAACTTTCTAAAACAACTCTTGTACAACATGTACGCCCTTACTTTGAAAGCTTTGCCTAGTAACTAGTACGCTTAAAATCTTTGTCAATTAAGTTAAAAATTAAGAAAGACATCAATTATAAAATTAATGACGTGAAGGTGATATTGAGACCCATACATTTTATATATGTTGAATTTAAATGTTTATAGGATTTTTTTGAAGTATTGGATAAATATCTTTTCAAATTTGAATATATATATCTTTATACTAAATAATGATAATCGCAAAAAAATATCCAAAAGTATGAGGACGTTGCTTAATATTATACTATTATTATAAAAAACAAAAGTTCTTTTAATGATAGTCTCAGGAGCTACTGGTCCAAATTGTTTTTTTTTTCATTACATTCTAATATATTGCGTTAATAGTTTTAGTTTATGCTATTTATATTATTATATATTTGAATTCTGTTCAAGGTATGGGGTGATGCTGCCGTACAAATATTTTTTGCCCTTAGTCCTGCGTGGGGAGGTCTTATTACACTTTCCTCTCAGAACAAGTTCTCTAACAACTGTTACATGTAAGTCCATAATTATCGTTTTTTTAAATATAATTATATAAACGATTAATGATATCGAAGTTCCAAATGTACCTAAACATGGAACATAACCTATGGAACACACACGTATACGGTGTAGGTATATTAAAGTATTATTAAAGTAAACAAAAGTGTAATTTTCTTTCCAGAGATTCACTGATCGTGGCAGTTTCAAATATAGCAACGTCATTTTTCGTGGGCTTGGTAATTTTTTCTGTGATAGGATGTAGGCGTAGATCGCGTGGTCGATCAGGGAGCCAGACTAGCTTTCATCGTTTATCCTGAGGTTGTCACAAGATTACCGGTCTCACCTTTGTGGTCCATACTGTTTTTTGTTATGCTGCTTACTTCGGGTCTTGACTCTCAGGTGTGATATGAAACATAAGTATATTTGCAATTTTTAATTTTAATTACTTTTTTTCAAATACTTACCAAATTAAATGCATGTATATCGGACTTATTTTATACTCTTTCATTTTAGTTTGCACTGATGGAGACAGTAACGACGGCTATACTCGACAGATTTCCTAACTTTCGCCAAAAAAAAGTTTGGGTAGTTCTAACAGTTGCAATATTTGGATATAGAGACGAGATGACAATTAAAATGCAATCGATGTATAGAATTTAGATTTGTTAAAACGTAAATATATCTATATAGGAAATATTTACTATAAAACAAGTCATTAGCCCTGCATTGTGTCGTAATTAACAAATCCAATCGTCCTCCCTTAGAATTGCAAACCACGTTTTCTGTGATGTAAGATTATTTACATAATCATCGCTTCGCAAACACCGTATTTGGTCCATAGACCATAGAAATATATTGATGTTTAAATTATTGTCATACAAAATAAATACCTCTGTGGTTACGTTTTTTTTTTTAAATACTTTTTGTAGATCTTGAAAGATTTTAAAGAACGAAGAATAACATTGTTCGCCATGGATAAAAAAAAATCTTAAATAAAGTTAAGCGAAATACACCGTCATTAAAAATTGTAACATCACCATAACTAGCCACATTTGTGAACGTCGAACGATCAAAATATTGAAATCATATAATGCATAATAAAAATTTCTGAATATCTTTACAGAATGCCAAGGAAAAACTACTGCAACTGCAACTACTGAATGCATGAGTTTAAAATTCATAAAGCTCGATACAACATATGTATAAGTTATGTTAACTGTGTAATTCTTTAATTATTTTTGTAGATTTTATTGTTTAAATAATATTTATTTAATTTTATATCGTAACGCAATAAAAATATATATATATTTTATGTTAAGTCTAACATGTACAAATGTTTTTTTTGTTAAAAAAAATATATCGTTTTAATAGCTACCTACCAAATTATTATGCAAAGTAAAAAAAACCAAAATGACCATTGACAACTATGTCATTTATTTGTCTTATTTCCATAACCATATATATATATTCATTTACCCACTTGGAAAAGACAGTCTCTATTAAGTATTTGAAGTCACGAATATAGAACAATCTAAAGCAACATTGTATAATAATTTATTACACTCTTTTGGTCATTCGGTTTGGTTATTTTATGTAAAACAAATAATTATGAACTGAATTAACCACAATTACCCACATTCTACCGAATTCTGGCCCTGGCAGCAAGGCAAAGGGCGTCCTAGCGAAAAGACCTGAAAAACGTATAAAGTTTGTTTAATATCTCATATATCTATTTAATTAATATATTATATATATTAAAGATGTCATAGTCACAGTGAGAATGTAGAAAAATACAACAATAGAATGAACTCAATTTTGTAGAATATTCTAATATTAATTTATTGATTCGATTCCTTCTATTTGAAATATTTTAACTGTATAAATATATACAAACTGAAGTTATGCTAATAATGAAGTTTGTTCTAGTTTGTATCAGACCCGTCCACTGAGAGTTCCGTATCAATTTTAAGATTGTAAGGAAATATAACTTATAAAAGTGAACTAAATTTTCGAGCGTATGCACTTATTTTATTTAAAATGAATTAAAATTCTAAGTTTGTAATATTTTCTTTGTTATTTTATTTTGTTTTTAGCTATTTTACTGTTTTTTTTTTGTGAGTACAAAATATAAAGTGTAACACTGTAAACTGTTTGATAACTCCACGCGATCTTGAGGTAAATGGTCTTGAAAGACGGACAGACGAACCCCAAAAATTTCAGAAATAAAAATTAAAATAAATAAAAAAAGTAAAAATAAAAATAGTAAAATTTTCAGAAACAAGATGGCCTCTTATTCATTATTATCATTACAAAACCTTCACATTATTTCCTGAATTAAGTACGGTTAAATTGATACCCATATTTAAGTAGAAATTTTCGAAATACCAAGCACTCATCTCTCAAGTACTTCACAATGCCTCGAGATTTCGGCGGAAAGTGGGGTACGGAAATGATTGTTGTAAGTTAACACTAGATTCCCAAGTTCCCTAAATAATTTTTAATATTCTTAACATATTATACATGAGAAAAGATTGAATTATTTTCATTTTCTTGCTATACCAGACAATGCGCGGCGTTGAGTTACGACACTCAACACGCAATTAATTAGATTGAATGTCGGGGGATCCTGATTTACGGAATAAAGCCCACAGCTGGATTTTTCCTTATTATTTATTTGATCGTGCTGAACATGCGCAAGAAAGGGGGAGAGATCACCGACCACGACGTGGAGAACAGGGTGAGTCTGTTCAACGCCTATTGGACGAAATACACGGAACTGCATGATGAATTGCTATCGGCGGATGGTATTGAGGACATGAATGGCATAAACGGTTCAGTACAATTAGATGGCCCTTGGTCAATCACCGGTTATCCGTTGGAAGTTAAAAACAGTACAGATCTACAAATACAAAGCTATACCCTCAGCCAAATAAAAACTGGCGAAGGCCCATTATTGTTTGAAGGCATACTACTTGGGGGAATGAAGTATTATTTAATAATATTTTCATTTGTTCGCTCTGGGACCAAGGCGAACAAATGAAAATATTACTTTGGCATTAAGTTGCGCCACTCAACACGCAAGGCCTTGAAAAGTGGGAGAATATAATATAATAACGTTAGACGGTTAGACGGTATGACAAAAGCGGAGGATCGTGGGGAGCTCCTGAAGAAGTTTAACGATGCTAACTCGGAGTATTTCATCTTCTTGCTCTCGACGCGCGCTGGTGGCCTGGGGCTCAACTTGCAGAGCGTAATATAAAAAATATAGATTTTTGTACGAAATTGTACAGAACGGTGCGGCGTCACATTCCTTTGTTCGCTAGTTGTAAAATATTTTCAAATAAAAGGTAAACGAAACGCTATATATATATATTCTTATAATATATATTATATATATATTCTTTCGAAGCCATCCAGAATGAATTATTTCCTTTTTCTCCGCTCTGGTTATAAAACAAGATACAGAATAACTCAACACTAATAAATAACAAGGTCAAACCTAGGTTCTTTCTCGTTTCCCTGCTATATGCGGGATGCAAAGTAAATATAATAATTATTTACCTCTTTTAGAACGCTATATAAATTTTTAAATATTAAAATAGTGATGTAGAGTTAGATAGAGTTCATATTAAATAATATGAACTCTATCTAACTGAATCACTCTTCATAAAATGAAGATCCGCATCTAAGATTAATTTTGCATGAACGATTATTCATATATTTATAAGAATTTTTATATATGTTAAAAATAAATAAAAATACAATATTAAAATATAAGCGACACTGACAAAACTAAGCGCGGCGTTGAGTTCCGCCATTGAAAATGAAGGAAATTATTCTAAGTAAGGAATTGCAAACCAACTTATTCGTTTTACATAAACTGATAGGACACCCATTTTAACTATTCATGAACAAATGTACATTTTTTACTCCCGTAGAGGAGATAAATCCTCCGAAATAACGTCTGCAACATATATTTTGTGTTATTTTTTCAAACACAATAACTAGAGTAAGATTCTTATGCCAAAATTTACTTTTGTATAGAACAAAGGAAAATAAATTAAATGTAGTAATAAATTTTTGTCCATTATTAAAAACTAAAATAAATAGCTTTAGTTTTATGCTCTTTTCCAAGTCTCGCATAATGCAATGAGATGAGTATCGTGTCTCCTTTAGGCAGAATAAACTACTTATACCTTTAGCTCGTGCTAGTGTTATTCTACTCAGCATTATACGCAGTCGTATTATAAAATCAAGTAATAATATAATATTTTTAGTAAAATTTATTCGAGTTTTACGTACTACTATTGCGTACACGACGTGCGTGAACGAATAAGAAGATAAAGCTGAATTAAAAAGAAACCGTATCTATGAATTAATAAATTAATTTAAAAATTGTTTTTATTCCAGACGCCAAGGAAAATATCGTTCTCGTTTCTTTACCTTCAATATTCTTTATCATATTAAAATTACTCACAAACGTTTTCTCACCTTAAACTTTTAATTTTATAACTAACGAAATATATGTTGACGTTAATGTTTCTATAAAATATAGGGCAATTAATAAATTTACGTAATAATTATTAAGATTCGTTCTATCGGTTTTTAAGAAAAAAGTAAGTTTATTTTTTTTAAATATCACATGTTCAAACATTTAACCTACTAAATTAGAGCTTTTACAGAGCTTCCTACATATATGTATACATGGAACGTCCAAATTAGTCTACTATTGAATACAGCCTTCGGTCTGAAGTAGCAAACGACCTACATTTGTACATTGAATAAAATATGGCAATTGTCACTAATCACATTACTTTGATAATAGACGTTCCTTCTCACTTTATTAATAGCAAGTAAAAAGAGTAATATTTAACAAACCATCATTTATGTAAGTAAACGCCATAAAACATAAATAAATATTTTCTTTCTTCGAGTGGGAATCGAACCCGCAACCAGTCGATTGTGCAGCACAATTTGT
>JBAIZZ010000586.1:0-19733 GCA_037355905.1 Heliconius aoede | reverse complement strand
AAAGAACTAACAACTATCTGATAAGAAATTGAGCAAGTATTAGCTATACTTTACAGCCACATTCTCTATACACAAAATAATATCATAAATTCAATCTCTATGTAAATTTAGATTATCTTAGAAATGTTTGCTGTATCCACAGTTTGCGCTTGGTAGTACAGTATCATCGAATTACGCATAAAACTTCGTCTTTGTATAAGATGTTGGCTATTTATATTGGATCTATCTTTAAACGCTGTATGGAAAGTAGATCGAAGAGGAAAAATTTGTAAAGTTGAATATAAACATGACTTCGCCAAAATAGAACTAAACTACAAAGATCTGGATTTCTTAAACTATCTTATTAAAAAGGCAGGCAGGTATATATTACTTACTTAGAAAAAATTACAATATAATACTTAAATTTTACAAATAAAAAAATGTATCAAAAATAACCGAAAACGTCTTAATATATAGTTAACCTAAATATCCAAATGTCCTCTAAAAATTAAGACAACTTATTTTCAACAACAAGCAAACTTAATTTGCAATCAGAAGTCAAGAGAAAATCAGAGTGCAACAGTAAGTAGACCTGCCCGTACTCTGTAGTAACGGAAAGGTCACAGGTACGAGGTCGTATCGCTTATAGCTTTGGCAGTCGGCCAGCACGTGATGAGCATTGTTAAACTTAAGGTACCACTTGTGGAATTTTAGGGAAGCGACTGGAATAATAAAGTCTTATTTATTAGATAAATCTGAAATGGAGTCGGAGCACAGCGTTTTAGTTATAGATTTCCTTTGACGAAAAATACGACGTTATTCAGCTTTACGCTCTTTGGCAGAAAGAACTTAGCACCAAGAGATTCTGTTCTGCGGGTTTCATCTGAATTCATGTGTTGAGTGATGAAATTTAACACAACACAAAACAATCTTTCGTTTGCATTGGGACATCTCACTGCATATAATGGCTATAAAAATGTAACTTAAAATAAAATATCAGAATTTAAAAATTGCTTCTGCAATGATAAAGCCATTAAAACGATCGTTTAACTTGTATTCTCTATTAAAATCGTGGAGCTTTTAACTTGTACATTTTTATTGCCCATTTTCAAAGAATCCTTTTATCTTATCCAATTTAGAGCACGAGAACATTATACATATATCTGTACTATATATTGATTATTTATATATACTATACGGATTGTAATTGAAAAGATTCAAAGGAAATTTGCAAATATTTTCAAGTACAAACTTGAATTGATAAAAAACCAATTTTGCTCGTAGTCCAAATTATTTAATTTAATATTACTATTATTTGCTTATATGTATGATTATACTGGTATGTATAGAATTAAATCCTCAACTAAAACACAGAGTTTAAAGTCAGACACAGTTACCTGTACCCCAAAACGGTCTTGATATATTTGCCAAAAACTCACATATTTACAATTTAAAATTAATTTCATCGTACTAAAATCTATAGTTGTTTTTTAAACTCACACGTTTGAGAGTTTTTCTATTGCGCAATCCCGGTTTTACACCTACAAGCTCAGAAGTGATAAGGAAGCTGTCAACCTGTTAACAGACTGTCGTGTCATTTAATTTAGTAAAATTAATAAATTCAGAAAATCCATTTTAATTTAAATTCGAAAATTTAAGCAATACATTTAATTATTGTTTATATACAAGTAAAGTAATATAGGTTATCGCAGAAATGTTTTCCGTCGGCATTAATTAAAATTTCAATCTATCCTTCATAGTTAATAACTTTCGTCCAAAAACAATTTTAATTTTACAAGCTCCGATAAAAGCTTAAACAGTTAAGCTCACAAATTAAAATATAATGAAGCATAAAATTATTATTCAATTATTATGAGTTATATATGTACCTTATATATGTACTAGATCACCGACTAGAATATAGCTATTGAGACTCTTCATTTTAAATTTTCAGCCCGAATTCAAGACACTGAGTGTTAAATGCGCAACTCAACGCCGCATTTTGTCTTCCGCAAGAAAGCAAGCAATAAAATTCAAGTATTGATCGACCTCACAATCATTGAACTTCAATTCGAACACTGTTCCACTGCGCCACGGCAGCTTCTATAATGAAGTTAAATCATCAATCAAATATTCAATAATTCGGCGGAAAGTAGGGAACGGAGTGTCTTAACACTAGGTAGGATTCCTTTGCCTATCCTGCGATGTTCGAGATACAATAAAGTGTAAAAGTATTTAAAGAAATTCAAATCTGTAAATATACAAAACAAGCGCTTATAAAATCGCATTACAATTACAAATCAACGTAGCTCCCCTCGCGCTGTATCTACATACGGGTACATATATTAACAACGTGGCGAAAATGTTGGCAACATTCCAGAGGCCGATAAGAGTTTTATTCTATGTCATTATCACTTTAGTCTATTTTTGTGCGGTCTACATTATTATTACTAACTAGACATGACTTTTATTTTTTTACACAGAAATATTATTCAAATATGAATTTCTACGACTGTTTTACGCACTCTAATTGTGACTGACACATATGGAGGAGAATATAAAGATACTATTGTAATAAACAAATATTATGAACACTTAGGTAAAAACATAAAGAAAAGAAAAGAAGTTTTCTTGTACCATTTCATCTGATAATGCCTTGGAGGCGTGAATATCAATGGTATCTATCATTGATCATCTACGTCGAGCGAGAAAGTGAAAATAATTCGTTATCACAATCAGAAATCGAACCCACAAAAATCGCGATTACTGACAGATGCTGCGCCACAAGGGCTTCTACATATAAATATAATTTTAAATTACTATTACAAATCATAATTATTACCTAGTATTCTTCAGAAATAAACTCAGATAAGAGAGATATATCATATACCTCGTATCTCCAAAGTGACCTCATTGAAGGCGATAAAAATGTTTACGGCTCTCTCTATCTCACGGAATTTTATCTTTTATCTCCATATGCATATCTATAAAATTGATAAGTTAGATGTTTTATTGAATATGTTTGTTTTAGACATTATTCGTGAAAATGACTGTATAAAAATGTTATATAAATATATCATGGTTTTGTGTTTTAAAACAACAACATACATATTTCTAAAAATTAGTTCTGTATTTATATGAATTTTGCAATATTTAATATGTTATAGGAAACAAACACATAGAAAGGTGAATTATCATATGTATATAGTTTAGGGAGTGTAGGGGATCACTAAGGCCTGAATAGGGGCCAGTCGCATATGCACAGGCGTGCGACTATAAACGCGACAAGTTATAGGTTCAATTTCCACTGGAGGCAATTAAATATTTTTATTTCCTCGCTCTGGTAACGAGGCAAACCAGTCAACACGCAATGTCTGCAGAATTTGCAGAAAGTGGTGAGCGGGGATTTCTTAATGTTTTAACATTAGGTTCCCAGGTTCCCTTTGCCTACTCTACTACTAAGAAAGGATTTCTCACAATTCCTAGGGGAATTCCTAGGGGAAGAGGAAAAAATGAGATTTTGATTCTTAATGTCCACTTTCACAAAATTACAAACGACTAATAGGTACTGGGTGTAGTCGTCCTAAAAAATATTAATATAAGTTATATAAAAAGTTTAAAAAGAAAATAAAATATAAGGCATATAAGAAATAACAGCAGAACAATATGGATAGATTAGCTCAACAAACAATATCCAATATCTCGAAGGAGTTTAAGCAATTGACGTTATTGACATGTTAAATACTTGTAGATATGTATCTCTGAGAAAACAATCTACATAATTTTCTTATAAATGCCTGTATAATACATACGAATATTTTCCATATTTAAACAGACAAAATACATCTATCTCTAAATAATCGAAGTACAGATCAGAGTTATATCTCTAGCGCCTCATTGCCAGTCGAGCTAAAAAATACACCTCCAGTCTCACTTTATAACCCCCCAGCAACCACTCCCCCCCAAAAAAAATTCAATATAACAAATAGTATTCTAATACTATTCTATTCTATTCTATATTCTAATGAAACAGATATTTAGCATAATAATAATCGTAATGTAACTCGACGCCACATTCCGAAATCACTACACTCAATTGCAAAGGTCATCAAATACATTCGGCCGCGTACCCAATAGCGTACATGTGAATGAATCACATGTGAATGAATATATACACAGATTTGTAGTCAATTATTTTATCAAACATATTGATTTATTAGACACGTTTGACATTTTTATGTTAAAATATTTTTTATTAAGTACTTTATACTTTATAGTTGCACGCTCATAAAATAAGAAGGTAGATAGCGACAACTTAACGTCAAGACACTCCGTTCTCGGTTTTACACTCGAATTCGAGACACGAGCGAAGAATAAAAAAGAATTCGTTATAAATGGTGATCTAACCCACGACCATCATGTATGTAGCTGGACGCTGTTCCACTGGACAGCGACGTCACGAGAATGTTTATTCATATATTATATACTTAAAAATTAATTTATAAATAGACAACATAGTTTTCATACATACATATCTAAATCTAAATAAATGTTTAATTATATAAATAAATAAAATTTCTAAACAAAACGATAATCAAATAATCAGATTCCACTAGTCTGACCGCGTCCCTAGCATAGAGTCATCCGCGGTGTAGCAGCGCTCATTATGTTTACGTACGTAATCGGTTAACTTGTAGGGTCGATCGTTTCAACAAACAATCTCGTGGATCATGTCGGTACAAATATCTATTCACTGCTTGTTATATAAAGGAGTACAGGTTCAAATTCAGATTTATTCATTCAAAAGGTTTTTATACTAAATTTTAATACTTTTTAATCTTAAGCATTTAGTAATAAATAAATTTATCAAGTTAAGTGACTCTATTTATATCTTCTTTCTTTGGATAGAGTCTTTTTTTGGATAGAGAAAGTTCCAAGCTCAATAAAAGTTATAACAACGATATAAAAGTTTCGTCGTGACGATAAGTGGTGAACAGACTCGCTTGTTACCTTGGAGACACCGAGACATGGTAGATATATCTATTTAATTTATATAATGTTATTTTATTTATCGCTTTAAGTGTAAGAATATAACTCTCAAACAGCAAAAGAATATAATACAGATGTAAACCTAAAAGAAGACGAAATCGATGTCAGTACACGACGTGAAAGAGGTATGCAGAGACCGTAGCGTTTGGCGCTCCATCCTCTGTCTCCAGTTTCAACACTGTCCCGCTGCGCCACGACGGATTAAATGATAAAAGAATGCATTTATATACAACACGTATGTATTTTTCTATAAGACTCACGCGCATTTTAATTATGCAGCAAGTCAACGCTTGTGAAGCAACTCTTTTGAAATAGCGATGATTTCATTGTTGACCATCTTAGTTTAACAATAGCATGCGCGCGGCCATCGCTAGCTACATAGAACTTGCTACTTGCCAATGCAAATGTAATAAGAACATAAATTAAGTATTCATTTTAATATTAATTACACGTAGACAGTAAGACTATTTGCATTTTGCGACATAAGATATCAGGCAGGATCGTATGTATAGGCGAAACTAATTATACTCGTATAAATATATATATATATATATATATATTTATAAACATTTCCACCAATAGAATTTGAACCCATGAATTAACGCGACGAGTCACACGTATCAACTGTCAGATCATTTTACAACAAAGCAAGGAGTACAACACAACGCTTGATGCAAGATGAGATGTTTGTGAGACATTCAAAGAACACTTGTTATACATACAGTGAAATCTGTACACCACACATGATATCATGCTCATTAATCAATTCTTAAATCGTAATATTATATTTTGATATTATAATATTATAATTATAATCCACGAAACGCGCATGTTAAATCTTTTATGAATGTCAATTTTGATTTTGAGATGTGTGTTGAGTGGCGGAACTCATGAACACCATAACATATCTGGAGTGTTGGGATATAAAAAAAATATATTTATTCTCCCAAATTGGGATCAAACCTATAACTATTATTTACAGCCAAACGCTGTCCACTGCACCATGACGAATTCAACATTTATTATGTAACAAATATAAATTGAAGCCGATCAAAATGTCCCGAGCATAACAGTGAAAGAGCTTTCTTGTCAATGCATTTTAATGTATGATAAGAGCGTGTTTGAAATTAAACACCCATTACACCTGTAATGACGCCGTGTACTGCCTGCATCGGCGTGTCACCTCTCCACAGTATATTACCAATTTAAAACTGCGGAAAGTCGTTTTCTATTTAATTTGTATTCACTGTGCACTTTAATTGTTAAATAGCTTGTATTGTAGCATCACATTTTATATATCGATGGTATATAATGTATGATAATAGCGGTCGAAATGAAAATATTAAATATTTCATTTCCTCGAGTGGGAATCGATCCAACAACCTGTCGCACGCTGGTGCCCGTACACCATAATTGGCCTCAAAGAGAAGGAGTAAAAACTGTTAAAAAATATATTTTTAAAATCCTTGCATAATTTTTCCTGCTCAAATACATACGAATACAATACTCTAAGAACCTAAGAGCATAGAACGGAGTGTCTTAAAACTATTTAAAATATAAAGGTTTACTCTACCTACCAACCTACCTATCCTGCCATATGCAGTTGATACTTTACGTCAAAAAAAAAAAACAAACATTGCAATATAAATGGCCGACAACTTTTACTTTTCTAGACTGTCTCTAATTTCGAGAATATTATGCACGTCTAGAGAAACGTATTTAAAATGACCATCGGAGAGAATGACAATGGCGAAGACTTTCCTATCTTACGACAGTTTTTCTACATTATTTTATATTATTTTCACGATAACTTGCAACTAATGTTGCGACATTAGAGAATGTAAGTGAAATGAGTGACTACACGTCAGTTGCGGTGTATTCTAGTTTACACTAGAAATTGCGGCTTCGAATCCAGTATTTTATGTTATCAAATGCACAAGTTCATGCTATATCGTAATAAATAAAAACTAAGAAATTATAATACGGTCGCTAAGCATAAATAATAAAAAAATAATCACTATATTACATTATACTGCGGGATTTTGCACTGTGAGACTGTGTGAGTTGTGTCGACTGTAAAGGTGACAGATTGTGGGTTCGATTCCCACTCGAAAAAACTAAATATTTAATAATATTATTAGATATTGTGCGGACATAGCACTTTAGAATATTCTAAAGTGCTATGTCCGCATATACAGAGCGTGGACCTGAAAATAAATAATAAAACAAAACTAATGTTCTCTTACACAGCCAAGGAACCTACACAATTTCAACTTACTAGGTCCGTTATTTTTTACTACGGTTTGTATTTCATAAGATAGAAGATATCTTATGACTGTCTCATTTTTCTCTACAACTATTCTAGGAAATTATTTCAAATTATTTACTATCGTTTATAGTGAGTTCAGTGTCAACTGACAGTTGCCGTGTTATTATCACGAAGGGTATTCAGATGTCAGTCTTCAGATAAATACTATTACTATGTAAGAGTACGTTTATTTTAATGTTCTGTTTAATCTTCTTGATATATACTTTGAAAGATATTTACAATGCAAAGTAATGTAGAAAAAATAAGAAAGGAAATCTCAAGTAGGTAAATGATAAGTTTTAATGCAGCAATTAATTTTGGGTTTATGCGATCGCACGCTTGTGGCCCTGAGCCATGACTGCCCTCAAAGAAACTTATTAATGTAAAATGTATCCAAATTAAATGCAACTGATGAATCTAAATAGATAAAATAAATAAAAGAAAAGAAAGAATCATTACAGCTACAGCATACATATAATATGATGTGTAAAAGTCACATAAAAGCTAACTACAGCAACAGTTATGCTTATGACAGGAGTTCGCGCTAGATTAACAACACAAAGCGTGTTTGCCATTTACTTGAATAAATAAATTTACGATAATCTAAACCACTCTACTAGTATTTGTATTTTTATAGCTTTACACCGTATCCCGGACATAGCAGGATAGGCAGAGGCAAACTGGGAACCTAGTGTTAAAATACTCCGTTTCCATTAAGGCACTTCCATTCGCCACATTCAACCGAATTTCGGAGGCATCGCGTGTCGAGGCGTGGCGGAACTCAACACCACGCTTTGCCTCGTTACCATGACGAGGAAATGAAAATATTAAATATTTAATTTCCTCGAATGGAAATCGAATCAACAACATGTCGCGTTTACAGTTGAACGCTTATACCCCTATGCCACAACTACTTCCAATACTTAATACTTCTTACTAGTAATATTATAAGTAATAATATGAAATATTTAACATTTTCAATTTCTACTAATGTCTATCCAGTCATGCAGCTAAAACCGTGTAGCTCCTAGATCACTAAAGAAATCACTATCAATACAAAAGTAGAAAATAAATTTATCACAAGTCTTGCAAAAAATAGCAAAGACTTTGAGCCATGCTGCATATGCAAATGAAAATAAAACTATAAGAACTATTTGGAGACTGGCAAGCGGCGCTGTACGCCGAATTACCTACACAAAGCCGTGTTTACACAAACCATGGACTGATGTTTACGTTAAAAATGACTTCTCTAATGCAGATTTGCATTTGAAGTGACTCTTGAAATGGGCATGATATTTGCTGAAAACATAAATCTACGTGAAGAGACTTTGAATAGGAAATGTAAATGGAAATTGTTTCTTTTTTCTGTTTGGATAATATAAACGTCATTTTAAGTAATCAAAATATACCTTTTTGTGTTTTGAATATTACTGTGTAATTAAGATAAAAAATATTGTTTAAAACGCATGACAACCTGGTTTTAAGCTGAATCCCGCATACAAAAGAATAGGTAGAGGGAGGGAATGTAGTGTTAAGACATCCTGGCTCTCCACTATCCGTCCAAATTCTGAGACATTACTTATTGAGGTGTGGAACTCAAAGCTGTGCTTCGTCTTGATACCAGAAAACGGAAATAAATAACTCCCTCGAATGGGAATTAAGCCAAAAATCGTCACGTTTAAGCAACATTACCTATATTAGATACAAGAAAAAAAGCAGATGAGAAATTATAATAAAAAAAGTTCCAATATTTGCGTTTTTCTTTACAGTTATGATGAAGCATTAATAATTAAATGAAAAACTAAACAAACCTTATGGTAAGTGTCCTTCTGCCAGTTTTTGATCTGAGCTATGACGTCGTTGACGAGACGGTCGCGCACGCTCAAGTGCAGGTCGGAAAGCCGTTCAGCCTCCACCATGCCGCCTTTCCACGCAGCTTCCATTGTACCATATTCGGGGCCTAGGACAACAAACATACAAGATAAATGGGTTTATATTAAGCATATATATTTAATTTTGTCAATTTAAACACATTTAAAATAAACACAATAGTAATGGGTATGATTCCAGCTCGAGAGAGTATATTTTAACTTAGGTTCCTTCTATCTACCCTGCTTCATTTAAGACAGCGCGAAGCTAATTAAAATCTTAATTTCATTCATCACCTAACTTATTATTATAAATATTTCAAAAAAAATTTATATTTCAAAAATATCATGGATATACGTAATAAATTAAGGAAGTCAAAGATAATATGCAATCGGTAAAATAATGTAAAAGATATCTATCTATCTATATTGTAACAGACGAATTATTTAAAGGTAAAACTGACACCGACTCTCTGACCTCCCATACCAATAAATAGATAAACCAATAATATCTAAGCTATAACACCTAGGTAGGTTACTTGTGGCCTAGTGACCTAAATGGATTAAGGGTCGTTGTTAAAAGTAATACCGAGACATATCGAGTACATACTTATTGTACTTCACCTATACTACACTTCACATATCATACAGCTAAACATTTTGTTTGGTTGATCGCGCTAATCTCAGAACTAGAAGAAGAAGCCCATATTACATCACGTTAATCGTGTCACTCTAATCCACCGTACCTGGGGTCAGTGTTACTTCCCCCACTTATCACAGAAGCACGCGGACGAAGCTGCGGGTAAAAACTAGTAGTAAGATATTGTAGTCCTATTAGTCTGACATTCCACCTTTCACTGGGAACTTGTGAACGGTTATTGCACATGTATTTGTAATTTATATAATATTAGATTAGGCCTGAGGCTAGGCCTCCGTTAGCGCTATTTTATGTTAATTTAAATTGCTATTTACATGTTTTCTTGTAATATATAAATAAATGTCTTTAGACTATACAAATACAACTTTCTGTAATGTCTGATCCTGGTGACAGCCTGTCCCATAGATAACTAATAAATAAATAATAATGTCTCTATAATATACCAGTAATAAGCATACCCCTTGCCGCTGTTATCTAAATAATTGAAATAAGTTTATTACATTGTTAATAAAAGGGGATCTGAAGCCTACACTTAAGTCGGAAGTCTTGAGCACTGTTCGAAGCTGAAGAATATAAGTATTTGTAATATCTGCAAACTAAAGAATTTATAAACTTCGTTTTCATCAAATCCTTTAAATATACAATTCACAACTTTGCAACAAGAATTATTAATGATGGTTCTATATCCTTTAAAAATCCTGGGAAAATGCTTTTCTAGAAATGATGCATAGAAAATGCGTAATATAATGTATTATTTATTATACTCTTACGTATTTTGATCAAGAAATCCAATGAATCAATGATAGCATGACGGAATTCGAAAAATATTCTTTAACCTAAATTACCATTGACGCGTTCCAAGAAATACACCGTCAAACTTTTCGAGTGAGCTTCTTCTGTGGGGGACCTGTTAGATTTCTCCATTCTCAAATCCAAAGTTCAATAGCAGCAACTTAATTGCCTTAAAATTAATCACAACTAAGTGAACGGCTTTGAACTCAGCATTTAAGAGTTTACGGTACAAAGTCGCCGATGGCAGTTAAACTCTTTGAATAAATTACTATTCGGCGTGAGACGTTGCCCCCGACTGGCAAATTTACTTAATTAATGGTGCGTACGCGGGGCATGAATCTTGAAACTTTCTTTCAACATTTTTTTTTTGTCATATAAAAATGTTATTTAAGTTATATACGTATTAAGCCACGCTTTCTAAGCAGGTATATTTGATTATATAACGATTATCTGCACATTTGTAGGCATTAACTCCGTAATAAGATGCCCACTGTCCGTCAAGAAATGGAAATAACGATATGGTCCCTATAGGACAATTGTTTAACCGTACCTTTTACTAGGACTTAAAATATTCTGTGTTTAATCTGTAAAATATAAACTAGGATTATATTTATAAATTATGATAATTCACTAACATAATTAGCTAAATGCACCTAAATACGATAATAAATAACTATAAATTTAATATATTGATTGAAATAATAATCTTAATACCTAATTAATTCAACAACAACACACAAATCCTACTCAATTTTCACTTTTAAATTATTTTTAACTGGAAAATGTAAATGAGTAAAGTGAGATTTTAAATTGTGATCCAGCAAGCGTTTCGCAATTAACGAAAGTTGCAATTTATTAAATACAATTATACGCTACATAAGAAAACCTACTTTAAAAATTAACCAAGAGACTGTTGATAAATGTACTTACTTATGTCTATACATTTTTTTTCGTATGAATTTATTATTAATGAAAATCACAAACGGGTTTTGCGGGTGACCCACTGCCACTAGCAAACTTCCCGATTGTGTAACGATTGTTCATTGCATCTGTAAAAAAACTGGTCTTTGACCAGTCGTTGGCGATTTCGTAACTTTCCCTTCGTGTCAGCTGATGTAAGGTGCCATATTGACTCACATATCATTCGGCGAATCACCCAAATTATAGAAGAATAATCAGAAATTTGTGGCGCAAGTGGGATTTTTTCGAGCTGCAGATTACAATTCTACACAGAGAAAAGTTTTATTTTTACGGTTAAGGAAAAGGATATCATAGAAAGGCGTATATATTATTTAGTTGTTATTAAATCTATATAATTGTGACCGAATCTAGTACCAGGAACGGAGTGTCTGTTTTGCATCTGAATTAAAATCAAATACCTATCTATTTATACTCTAAGCTGCAGCTATATACAATGTTATTATTAGGAAAACATTAATCTAGCTTTTGTGATAATCTTCTTGAAATTAAGATAACAAGACATACAAAAACATAAATGAAATAAAACAATAGTGAAACTTTCTTCCATAACAAAATATATATTCTGGATCATTTAATTGCCTCACAATATACAGATAGTTACACAAATAAACGATGTCACCGGAAGTCATTAAACGCGCCATGTAATGACTTTCGATTTTCAATAATGCATGTATTACAACAGTGCAACTTTCGGCACGTCTGTACCGCGACCTGATCTGAATCACATCGAATGCAGCGCGTGCGCAGCGTAGTAATTGACCTAAGGCTGACCATGCATCGAATTGTTTAAAACAAATTAGAATACTTAGAATGACATTCAACTTTCTCAGTCATAAGAATATAAAAAAAAATCATGGGTAATATAATAAAATAGCTATTTGATATACACATAAAAAACTCGCGAGCATAAACAAAAATTAAACGGTCGTCACGCAAGTCGTCGTGTGCAGTCACCCTAAGTGCCAAATGACTTTCCATTTCGATTTTTAATGTGTTATTCGCGCCACAACGGTTTATGCAAGTTGTTGTGAAAAATGTCGACGAGAAAATGTGTATCGCCGTTGAATTATAAGAGTGGAATTAAATGTTACATAATTTTTTTTATAGGAGAAAATGTAGGGTGTGTTAATGACAGTTACTTTTTCATCGGATTTGTACTTGCAATTTTGCATGATAAGCATAGTATGTATTGGCTTGATTATTTTAGGAAAACTACAGAAATTGTGAACAGAACTTCATAAAGAAAATGAATCACTTTTAATAAGAAAAACTAAATGAAACATTTGATTGTGCCGTGCGCAGTGTTTAACATATCCCCACTACATCTAATGTGGGCGCGAGCGCGTGTTCGCTGTTCGCTGACGGAGTGAGCCCAGATCATTTTACCATCGCATATTATTATATGAAATAGCAGTATATAGAACATATAAAATGGTATAATGGAAAACTTGATGATTTGCAAAGATATCACTACGTACAGTGACGATAACGCGTACAGTGTCGCATAGGAAGGTAATGTAAAGACACTCTTTTCCCCCTTTCCTGACGTAGGGATTGGACGGCAAATGGCCGGGGTCAAGGTCATGCTTTGTCCACCAGAGCGGAAAAATAAAAAAAAAATCATTCCTACGAAGGTAGAAGGTAACGAGTCCACAACCGCAGCGTTTACAGGCAAATATTAAGTACATACTTAATACATAAGTACATACTTGCATTATCTACAAAACTTATATAGTTAAAGTTACAGCTTACAAAATATACGTATTATTTTACAGGTGAAAATCTATATTTGCGTGCTCACCAATCACTGTCGGTCTAAGTGTATATAATTGCGTTATCGGCTAACCAACGGTTACTTAACAAGCGCAATTGCAACGAAATGGTCTCTACTAGAAGAACTAGAAATGTTATTATAACGTACCTGAGACGTCGATAACGAACAATAAAATACCATCCTCAGTATTGTAATTATTATGTGAGCGGATTCTCAGCCGCCGTCGTGGCACAGAGGAATAAAGGGACTGTAATGTTACAGTTGTGGATTCGATCCCCGTTCGGGGGAATGAATCTGGATTTGAACGAAGACTACTTCATTCAAATACCAAAGCGTAATGATCTTTAAATGAATGTATAGCCTTACATATACATATAATTAAATTATTTCATAAAAGGGTTAATATAGGGGGTATCTGACGACACAGTAGATAGGTAGGTAGCGTTTCTTCCACAACAATTCTATTTCTGGAATAAACTATGCGGTGCGTCTCCGGAACGCAATAACTGGGGGCGTTTATGTTACCCGGCGCGGCGCGTACTCTCGGCTTATACACGACATGGAAATACTTTAAATGACATCGTGAGCATTTTAGTATCAGATTTATTTTAATTTAATGATTGTTTATATTCTTTTATATCTTTAGATATAATACAAATTATATCTAAAGATATAAAAGAAAACAAATTACAACATAGAGAATATACGACATAAATCGAACCTAAAACCGTTGCGTATACAGTGCGACTACACCACTAATTCACGACTTCAAAAAAAAAAAACATTAAAGCTATATCTCCATTAAAATTATTCAAGTCGAGTATTCATAATTATTTACCTATTATATATATATAAGTCCACCGTAGCGGTACGAAGGTGACACCCGATGCGGGCACAGTGTTCCAGAGCGGTTCTCGCTCTTAACGAACGCGGACAGCTGGCAGGGGCGCCGTCCGTCCATCAATACACTTGGTGGTGAATAGATATCCGGTATGCAAATAATTTTTTGCACGTGGTCGCGAGTAAGTTTAAGAATGTGTGTTGGTACAGATGAAATAATATCCCTTAGTCTTTATTAAGTTTAGTAAGTGAAGCAATACTCCATATGAGAGATATTATCTACTATGGCATAATCGAAACTTAATTTAAGAAATATATATATTTTTTATTATTTCGAACTAGGTTAGGCAGAGAGGAGTACAGACAGAGGCGGCAAATGATAGTACGCACATACATTAAATTAGTTCTTTAATGCAAGGAACTGCCCAGAGCGCCTCACTCAGCAACTGTTCAGAGTTCAAAGCTGTTTTCATTGAAGAGTTACAACAGACAATCTACAACAGCAGCATAATATTTTTTTTTTACTTTCAGCAAAAATAAAATGAAGACATTACACCATTCCAATCGTCTTGATTTGCAACGCATGTCCATACTAATGACGAGCTGACCTTTGGCCGTAGTACGAGTACCGAGCAAACTCAGCGATCGCCGGTTATTTAAATGCCAATCTAGATAAAGACCGCTATCTGATGTGCATCATTACCAATATGCATTCCTTTCTATTGCTTGCGATTTGCAAGGATTAAATTAACCTGCCGATTTGTATTGGAACTGTTTGATAGATAAGAAGATGTTTCAATAAAATATATATTTAGAGAAATCATAAAATAAAATATATAAATTTATGAATTATATAAAAGAAAGCTAAAAGGGATCAGTGGGTTCCGTTCCCACTCGGGGTAAATATTCATATTGTGATTTCCTTGTTTGCTAACTAAAAAATAGATTAAACACTATCAAGAAAACAAAGTATGTACTGAGTGCCTAATGAGAAAATGTGTGAAGATAAAAAACCTATATAACCTTAACTAGAAATTATATCAATGCTAGTGAAGTAATCCAATTATTAGTGAATGTCAGTTTATCAAGTTACACTAATCTACGTTTCAACTCGTACGTATTGTGTACTCTTGACAGTGAGTAATGCTTTGTGAAGGTTGACGCTACCGCGGCTACCGTGGTTGCGTGGCTCAGGTGGTGAACGCTGGATCATAGATGGCATTTAAGCAAATTCCATCTCATTGTAAAAGGTTAGCCATTACATTTATTGGTAGATATTTAATTTATGAACGAGAACGGCATCTCAAGATCGATCTCCGACTTTAGAACTGTTTATAAACACGAGCCTTATAAAATACATATACTTTATGAATTAACGATAATATAAGCAAATAAAATTTGCACGATATTACGATCCTAATACAATTGGATAAAAGGAAATGACTAGAATTATTCGTGCACTCACCTTTCTCAATAAGATCATTCCACTTCTTTGCCCATCCCCTCAAACTCTTGGCGTAGGTCTTCTCTATATCAGCTCTCTCCTGCACCAGCGCCTGCAACTCGCTGCACAGCCGGTGGCCGTCGTCGACGCGGCGCGTGGTGCGCTTGTAGTTGCCGGGCTCCCAGAAGGAGTCCGAGGTTACCGTGAGCAGCGCCTGCTCGTCGCTGTGGTGCGACATGGCGGTGCGGCACTCACACACCGCCCCTCTGTTGATAGGGAGAGTGGTTTTGAGTAAAATGGTATTATAAGATCCTAATAAAAATATTATTTATTCATTTGGTAAGTGTAAATACTTTTGAATCGTCAAGGTACAAGAAAATGTCAGTACTGGCAGTCCTCTTTTCAAGTCTGGGGTTAGGTAGGCCCCGACTTGAAAAGAAGTCTGTTAAGAAGACATATAGAAGGTCTAATAATGTAAGTTTTATTTGTATCTTAAGTATAACAAAGTAGTGGTAAACCATTTAATTATCTATTTTCAACCAATTAAAGCGATATGGTCATTTACTACATTTTTATAAACGCAAAATATACCAAGCTGTAACTAATTACGTATCGTTCATAGATTTTTTCACCGCAAATCTACTAAAAATACAGAATATGTACGTGAATCTAAACGAATATAAAATAATAATATAAATCATGTATTTCAACCGAAATTTTAATTTCATTCATTTTAAACATAGCATTAACGCTAAAAGATACCTTCTGGGCATCGAATGATTTAACCTACGAGTGTGTATGCCATGACGTAAGGCTATTTCCACTCGAACAGAGAAAATAATGATAATTATTTAACAATTTATCAACACTAAGTCATTATAGTGAGCAATGTTCTATCGTGTGGTATTTTTATAGCTTTTGCATGTTTTTACGTAAGTACGTAAACATTGCATACTAATTACTAGATGCTAGAATAGACTATTAAGAATAAATCTTTTATGTTTAGGACAAAAGTTAAAACGAATAATTAAGTTCAATGTTTCAAAAAATAAGTTGAGTGTTGAACGGAGTGTCATAGCACTAGACTCTCCCTTCCGCCTAATTTTCTAGACATTGCATGTTGACCGACAGAACTCAACGCCGCGCCCTGTATTTAATTAAATATAAATATCGACATATTAAATAATAAATCTAGTGATGCATAATATATTAAAAAACCATACAAAAAATAATTATTTTTTAATATTAGCAAACATGGTAATGTAAAACCGATAGAGTCGATACAGACTCATTACAACGACGACCTTCATCTGTGAATGAATGAAAATTTCTTTTGTATATATTATATTGACAAACCGTTCGTGTGTATACCATTATTTTTTATCGGGCAATTAAAAAATGGGTTTACACGTGTCAAGGTTGATGAAACTTTTAAATAATATGGCGTAAGGGGTCATTTGCGTTATTATTATTGAAATTTTTCATTGAAATAGTTGAAAAGAAACGGTTTTTATTTTGCGACGATTGAACTTCTTAAAAGTTAAAAGGGAAAGGAGGCAAAATAACTGTAATTTGTTTCATTACAGCACAGAAATTTGGATATTTAGAATTTTAATAAATGGTAAAGACTAGCTTTGCTTAGTTAACTTTTCTATAAGGATTGCTATAAAAAATATAATAATGTGATAAGGTAAAATAGCACCCATGATGGCCTCGTTCTTAGAATCTTAATTCAAATATGATTACAAATTTGCAAGATAATGAAAAAATATGACGCAGCGCCTTGTGTTTAAAGTACTAGTAAGGTATAATCTTATACATATATACTAACTTACGTAGGCTCAATGTTCAGGGTTTTATCATCTTTTACCTACAAAACTTTAGTTACATTATGGACATTATTCATTTGTATGGATCAGTGAGCAGATAAAACAAAAATCGTCAGTCCTCTTGGACTATCAATTATTATTATTATTATAAGAATAAATAAATACCAGTCTTTTAAATAAAACGTAAAGCAAAAAAAATATATAAGTAAGGTACATTCTGATAACAGTGGGCATACATCATTCTCTCACGTCATCTTCAAGTATACTTTAATTTACGGATACAAACATTGCGTCACTCAAATAAGTTGTAAAGCGACTCAGTGTAAATATGTAGTGTGGAATTTTTACGAAACATTTAAAGTATTTAACTTTATTTTGATTAAGTATATCTATAATTTTTTAAAAATGATTAAAAATGATTCTTACCCAAAATATTGTAACATATGATGCATTTTTCCTTTGCATCGTTGAGCTCGCCTTCGACTTTTTACTTTGGCCATTTTCCACTATTTGCTAACAAAATCACTTATTGTGAACTAACTGGAGGTAGTAAACATTTTTTTTTGAAAAATATACAGATAATCTAGGTAATTAGTAGGTAACTAATAGGTAACTACTAACTAGTATGAAAATAGCAAACGATCTAATTAAGATGTATGTGTCTGGTTCTAGAGATCTCTTTGACGGCAAGTAGTTTACAGTAACTCACATTCTGATCACATACTAGCTATATTCACCTCAGTGTTATACTACAATGTGGTGTTTATTATGTATATGTAAAGAATATCTTGATATACATTATATATTATTATGCAAAATTATGTAAGCAATGTATTTGACGTTAATTTCAAACGTTGGCCACAAGCATAACTCTTAAATATTTAATCTACATTATGTACATTGCATTGATTAAAATTGTAATTAATAAAACAATTTTTTTGTGCTACTTGTACGATTTGGACCAACAGTGTTTATATACTAATTCAAAGAATTTGAGTACCTGTTCATAGATATTAAACTGCAAGGAAAAATATAAATTAAAATTATATTATTTATCGTATCATATAGCATATAATGTACTACTAAATTACATACAAAAACATATTAATTGATTCTAGAATCTGGGAAAAAAACATTATACGACTCAATTATGTAGTAATGTCATGTAAAAAACGTATAATGCAATTAATTTCAATATATACTGTATAAGATAAACAGAGGCACAGGTGGTCCCACGATCGAGGCACGTACCTACGTACAGAGTACCTGTAGTACGGTCGACGAGTTGTGACTGCTTTGAAATTAGGTTTTCTGGACTTTTGAGCATTTTTAAGTTGGGATTCGTCCCAACTTAACAAACCAAAAATAGGAAAAATCCTGAAAAAAAATCTACGTAACCGTCTACAAATAACGTCCAGGCGGTCAAGACACGTCGACCTTACTTACTGTACAGAGCATGTGAAGACTTAAAGAGACTCAAGGAACCGGTTCCACTTGTCTAAGTATCATTTCCATTGGGCTTGGATCTCGGAAACCGGATTGATGTATAAATGGACAATCTGTTATTACCTTTGTATTGACAAAAAATAACTGACAAGTTAAAAAACTCATATGGATTCAATATTCTCGTGTTGCATTTTAAATTATTATTATTAGTAAGTAAGGTATATAAAATGTTTCTGCAATGTTATTAAATATAAGCTCGCTTTAATAATGTCGTTTAATTTAAAAATAAAATGTTTAGATCTGTTTTTATTTACAACATGAATATAAATTATTGATAACTTTAAGTTTGTAATTAAATAAAAGTAAAATAAACTACTGTTAAATAATTTAGTGTTACTTTTTTAATGCTACAATATAATAACATCTGACGCAAGATATATTAATATAATACATATATAATATTACAAAAAAAACCACTAGCGACGCGATAAATAACCTAGACTTAGTATGTAACGGAATATTTATAGCACGTGACGATATATTTCATAATCAAAATAGACATCGTCGTCACAACACAACTCGAGACCGCGACACTCACTACACAGAATTAAAAAAAAAATACATTCATTATCAACTAAAGGATATTAACACTTAAAAAAGACCCATTATTAGGAACAAAAAAATACTTTTTTTGCGTACACACTACTATCCTTCAGTATCCAAAGCCAAAAACTGTTCTAAATTCTCGGTACAAACTGCAAACCC
>JBAIZZ010000585.1:0-19752 GCA_037355905.1 Heliconius aoede | reverse complement strand
ATAACACAACAAATATTATGACCAAAGTTGCTAAAAAAACGAAAGGATGAGACTTTTTTTATGTGACGCCACTATATTTGTATGCTGACCATCTTGATGCAGTTGGACAGCGTCTTGTTGCTAGCCCGAAGGTTGTGGGTTCAATTTTATTTACATTACTACTACTGCTTTATTCTCTCTACATTTGGTAGAGACTTTGTGTCAAGTTATCCATAATGGATAGTTAACATGTTAAAAGCGATGTAACCTATTCATTAACAAATTCCCTTTTCACCAGCCTTATAGTAATGCCTTTCGAAATAATTAAAATTAATTCAAAATAATAATATTATAAATAATTATCAAGTATTATTTGAAATAATTATCAAGTCAAAAACGAACGAGTAAACTTTTCGGTAACTTTCAAAACATATTGAAAGGTTGTATTACTGGAACGGAATAGTTTTAAGAAATCACACTCCCAAACGGGAATCGAATCTACAACTATCGCGGTTACTGAAAACGCTCACTGATTAAATATTCTGAGAATCGTTTAAAAAAGTTAGTTTTAAAAAACACTTTTAAAACTAAAAATGTAAGAATTCCTTCAATGGTGAAATGTTTTGAGTTTCGACACTTTGTTTTGAAAAATAGAATAATACCTGTAATAGTCCACGTGAGAACGTGACAACACTATGTCAAAGGCAACGTACTGGTAAATTAGTATTATTTTAAGTTCTGTGAATTTTTATATGTGAAAAAGGGGAACGGAGTGTCTTAAAATTAGATTCCCTCTGCCTGCCTGTCGTGTCCGGGATACAGCGTGAAAATGATTTTAGAAGTACCGTATCAAACACTCATTTGGTGCAAAAGATAGACGTATTCGCATATTTTTTATATTGCAGGAAACGCAATTGAAGTTTGTACTCACACTCATTACTCTTCTTAATTGCTTTCTATGAACAACCTGTACTTCTCTCACAAACATTGGATTTCAGCATTTCTCATGACATCTAGATTTTGGCCTACTCTAGTATTATTGAATCTGTTATTTACGATTTAAATCAGTATTTATATTTTTATACTGATATTACAATGCAAAAGAGTTTGTTTGGATGAGAGCGCTCAGCTCAGGAACTATTGGGTGGAATTTGTTTATTTGTTGTACTACTATCTACTCTGTGATAATATATAACGCTCTTATGTTATCATTGAGTAACAATAGACATACGCAGTCGAAATATTTGATTTAGATAACTGATATTTAGCAATTACGCTTCTTGAGATTCAGTCCATGTAATCTACAATAATACAAGGGCTTGGTCCAGCCAAAAGAATTTAATAAAATTATCGGACGAGGTGATAATTATTTAAAATTATTTGTTGAAGTAGGATGCACATTTAAAATTTCCTTGGGCCTTCACAGCAACATATGTAGGTGGTGTTGTAAGCACTTGATAAGATTATATCAATGCCAAAATAATTAGTTTCAAAGACAGGTTTTCCAGTAAAAATAATAATAAAATAAAAAAATAATAAAAAAATAATAAAAAAATAATAAAATAATTTTAATATAATATTGAAGTAAAGTTTGCGAGGATTAAGCTTAATTGAACCTTGAATTTGTGCGAGTACTAATACAATTTATCATGAGACATTAATAAAAGATAATCCAACGCAAAACAGATATAGCGATTCCTCTACGCCTGATAATAATATATTTAATCTCGTGTATTATTATCTGTCACTTTTAATAAATCGAAAGCAAAAATAAAATATTAAAAATGAATTATTTGACGTGTGTTCATCAATACAAACGGTAAACGGTTGAAGAAGAAAAAGAACAGTATAAATCCGTTTGATTCTAGCAAGTGACATTACAGCTACATTATGTGTATATTATATGAATCTTAGACCTCGCATACTATATGACCAGTCGAGATGGTGGATGTGATTCCCATTTGGAACAATGATTACGCTTATTTACCAGCTTAGACCTGGTCATTTCGTCTACAAATCCCTCAATAATTACGTACATATTGTGTATATATAATAAAAATCATATATACCTATCTATCAACACTACCGTGACATCTAAAAGATAGTAGTACGTAGATGAAAGTTTGTATGTATCTATGTATTATTAGTTTAGATTTATTTTTGTTAAATACGCATTTCTCGCGTTTTACTGACAGAACTGACAGAATGTAATGATAAATTTAATTTTGATATCCATTTTAGTTCTATTAATCAAATGTCAAAAGTTCAATGATCTCTAAGCAAAGCGCGGCGTTGAGTATTTCAATAACCTCTATTTTCTATTTACCTTATATTTAATTCTCAGCGTCACTCTGTATGCCGCGAAGCGGATTAGAAAACAATAGTGTCAATACACTCCATTCTCCGCTTAGCATTGGTTTGTTTTTATACTATATATAAAGTATAAGTATAAAACAATATTATTGTATACAATAAAAACGCCGACTAATGAAAAAAACTAATAATTTTAGTATAGAAACAAACGACTGGCCTCAACCAGCATATTTAGGAATATATTTTCTTTGAAGGAATTTATAATAATCCTGATGTTAGTGATAAAATAAATGTCCAAACATAATAATCTTAATAGATATCAGTTGTAAATACCAATATAATTAATAATATTTTAAATTTGCCAATTATATACGATAAGGTGTTACGTACGCAACGGCCCGACGACGTAACCGTGAGTGATAACTAAATATAATAAATGATTTTTCAATTTTGACTTAAGTTAACAACTAACTTAACAACAAGTAACTTAAGTTTGCCGTAATATGCGCTCATTTTGTGTAAAATCAAAATTTGGAATTTTTTTTCTATGATATACTTATAAATTTTATAATAGCTTTCCGATTTTTCTTTTTATTTGTTTTGTAAGTTCTCACTTCTTCCCGTCGTTCCCGAATACCGATAATAACTGAATAGAGTAATCAGCTATTACTATGGGATTCAGCGTGAAGTTATTAAAAAAAAAACTCCGTGACATAAATATCACTATCCTATATTAATATTATATTATTTTCTTCAAAGCCCTCTCCAAATATAACCGGACTGGGTGACGTTAAATGGACGCGACGGTCCACTGAGCTCTGGCGCAAACAGCTTTCACGGTTATGTTGAAATAAGGGCGACTTTTTGCCTTTTAAATAGTATGGTTTACTTTAGGAATTACTTTGATTGCCACATTTTTTATATTTGATTCGGTTAACAAACTAAATGCAGTGGCTTTGCCTGTAAAATTAATGTATTTTGTATGTAAATTTATATATCAAATGTATGCGTTGTAAAATTACATTGAAATTTTTGAATTAAATGTTTTTTTACAGTTATATTTTCATGAGTTATGAATCCTAATTGACAGATTGTCTTTCTCTCTATCTCTCTGCTCTCTGAGTTGTAATAACTTTGCATATGCGCTTGGAAGAAATAAATAGATTATCAAGCTTAGACATTATTTACATATAACCTCCTTTATTTGAAGTCGGTTAAAAAATAATCTTTGACCGTCTAGCTCTTGTCACTAGGGAAACGTGTTAAAACACTGCTATCGAACAAACACCCAGACGATGTCCACAAATAGTTTATTGAGCGCAGATTAAATAATAATCTCCATACAATTTGAAAATGTATTATATAAATAATGATAAATAAACGTTTTTCTTTAATGCGTCGGAAGTATTTATTTACACCAGGCTTAAACGATAACCTTATACATATAATGATGTGACTTGGATTTGTTGTGTTGTAGTATTAGTTAAAATTACTGTAAAACTGTAAAAATATTTGTTTGCTATTTCGGATAGGCAACGATAGAATAGAATAGATAGATAGAATAGATAGGATCTAGTGTTCGTTCTCCGTCCGACTCGTCACACTGCATGTTAAGTGGTGGAACTCACCGCTCACCGCACTCACCGACAATTTGTAATACACGACGTTGAGTTTTGGAACCCGCAACCATTGTGTTTCCAGTAAGATGTTGTGCTGCTGTTCTACAATAGCCTCAATATTTCCATAAGCTGACACAACTGTTAAAACACTAACATATCCTCTTAAGGCTTTTAAGGATAATGCATGGCAAGATCAAATAAAACAACTTGCTTATATAAAAATAGAAAACTAAAATATTATAAATATAAATCGTGGGCCATTCCTGGCGTAAGGAACAAAAACGTGTAACTGTGAATACGACAGTGTTGTGTTTAATATTTTTATTTCTTTGCAAAGACAAAGAGTAGAGTCGAGAGAACGGAGTATCTTCTTCCCTCTACTTTTTATACCAGACTAAAAAAATATAATAATATATTAGGGTTATTATATGATATTTAAAGATATCAAAAACAATTTAAAACTACGTCGACTCACATTTGATTTCTAAAATAAATTATTGCCAAATATATCGTCGAAATTTATCGTATCATAACATTTTTAAGTTAATCCCCTTATCTTTAATTCAGATACAAAAATAAAATTCTTTCACCGAATTAGATTAACGATTTTATGACATATTTCACGAACAGAAACTACCAATTACTGAAATATGACTCGAGTTACATATTTAAAAACTTATTTTCTAAATGATAACACGCCTTGGGAGTGCAATGCTTGATCCAGTACATAAATCAAATTTCATTTCAGCTTCACAGTGTATCTCGCACAGCGGGGTAGACAGAGGGGACGTAGTGTTAAGACACTCCATTCCTCATTTACCACCGAATTCTGCAGGCATTATTTGTTGAGTAGCGGAACTTAGCACCGCGCTTAGCCTCGCCACAAGTCGCCTCGAAATGAAAATATAAATAAATATATAATTTCTACCTTTAGTCGCGTTTACAACACACTTGTGCCACTGCACCAAGAGGGGCTCCAAATTGAAGTTACGAGTATTTACGGAATATATTATATGATAAACAATATCGCGCAGTACTAGCGTCTAAACGCCCGCCAGTGAGTTCAAATTCTACTCTAAGGAATTAATCAAGTAAATTGTAAAACTTAAAATTTAACACATACGTACTTAATATTAAATTTACTTAATATGAAATTTATAAAACCACTACAGGCAAGTAATGATATAATAGCACCGGCGTTATAATTTTAATGTAGGACAGACGTCAACGAGGTCGATATCAGCTTGTTTTGTGTTAACTCAAAAAATCTGTGAAAGCATAAACTAAAAATAATATTAAATTTTAATAATGGGCGCTAATTTAAGTAATGTTAATAAATTCGTTCATTATTTACTTAGTTTGATTCAATTGCTTATAAATTTCAATAGTGCAACAGAGGTAGTGGGTTCGAGACGAAGCGCATTGGCATTGGCATTTTTTTTCTATTTTGATGTTTTCCTAACTCGGCATATAATATAACGTCAACGGATATGATACCATGTGATTGAATTCGTCTCCCAATCGTCTACAGCCTGAAATATATTTAATAAAATGTATATTCATATAATTTTATACTGATTCGTTTTATTTTGTTTTTATAATAAAGAAAAATATTTTTATCACATATGGTATGTTTGTAATACAAGATTCAGCCACTGGCGTAAAATGGGTCAAATTGTGTCCTTTAGACCGCCCTAACCACTTTACTTGACCTTCCATCCTTCTGTAATTAATACTGTGCTGAGAAGGTCCAGCGTCCCCTCTCAAAATATATCCACATTTAGTAGATATTGTCTCTCAAAGACCCCCCATACATACATTACAGCACAAATAGAATCTTCAGACGTGAGAATAATTCTCAGTGTATCATCTTTCTTCTTTAACAGGGAAATTGAATGTAAGGTCATGACATGTGTATTTTTTTTCTGCGGTTGAAATAAACCGGATGTGTTGCTTTAGTTGCTCTAGGAAGTGGAATTGTGTAAAACAGAACTCATGTTTTGTAGTAACATGGCAGAAGTCGTAGGTTCGATTGTATAAATGTATAAACTTTTGAATGCTTAGTAACTTAGTGGTCAGAGATATTTCAAGGAGAGAGAAGTTCAAAAGTTCAAAACGGAGAATTTTAACTAAAGGTTTCTTCACTGAATATATGTTAAAACTTACTATAATAAATAAATTTAACTCAAAAATTAAAAAACAACATCGTGCACTAAAAAGTACTATAATAAGAGTCTGAGCTAGTTGTAAGATGTAGACTCTAGAGAGTTCCACTATCCATTATTCTGAGCTCCGTCACACACATCCGCTTGATATATCCGTCACTTAAGAGAAAATCCGGAAGAGTGACCAACCATTTCTTAGGAAAGTGAATGGTCACTAAATTTTAGCTTCACTGAAGCTTATTAGTTATTACCTCACAATCATATCAACTGGTTGCGATAAACAAATTAAGATATTACTCAGTAAATATTTACGTATTGACGCAGTTCCGTCCACGCATCGGTAATTCATACAACCATTCATTTTGATTAGAAACCGTTTGTATGTAGGTGTATGTGTAAGAGTTTTACTAGAAATAAATCTTAATTCAACTTATTTTGTTAATATTATCTAATTCCTTTCTTTTTCTTAGTATAAGATATTTATATAAGATGCCGTCGTGGTGGAGTGGGACAAGCGTCTGTCTGCAAGCGCGATCCAACTCGTTGTGGGTTCTATCCCCACTCGAGGAGATGAAATATTTATTTCAATTTATATTTCCATTTCTTCGCTCTGGTATCGAGGCAAAGCACGGCGTTGAGTCATGCCGTTCAGCACGCAATGCCTCCAGAATTCAGCACTCACCTGTGTGCGGGACACATCGTAAAGCTGACATTGAGTGTCGCTACCCAACAGGCAATGCCTGGCAATAAACAAACAAAGCCAAACGTCATTCAACACATGCTAAAACGTGAACTATGGTTTTTTCTTATTTTTCTTTCTTTCAAATAAAACATATTTCTATTTCTTTTTTTTTTTTTTTTTAATATTTGCGTATTTTTTTTTTTTAATATTTGCGTATATTCTTATATACCTACTATTATTTTTTACCATTAAATTATAATAGACAACTATTAAATAATATTTATTACTTACAAGAAGGCAATAAATTATAATACAGCGTAGCGTCCACACAGATGATATTATGATATATATTATTTATATGCTATGACTAATATAATAAAAAATACAAAGCCCAATAAAATAAGGAAAACATAAATAAAATAAAAAGTTAATAATTTTTATTTATGAAATATTAGTATCTAATGCGATATCTATTTAACTTAACCAGTTTTTCTAAATTCAGTTCCCACTCGATGGAATAATTATATATATATTTAGTGTTTTATGTCTCTGTGTGTATATCGTAAATTGAGTGAATAATGGGTGGGTAGTTCCTTAACACTAGGTTCGTGGAATACGTGTAGCTTAATCAAGTAAAACGGTTTGACAGATCTCGATAGACGAATATTATTTAAATCTGCAATAGAATCTCGAGCGTTAGAAGCGCTCTCTTCTCCACTATCCATCAATCAACATGCATAAAGAACCCAATCTAATTACCATCGACGGGAAATGAAAATTCATATCCTGAAAAGTATAAGTTTTATTTATAATTAACGTATTTTTGTTTTTGTTACAGGCATGGTTGGTGCACCCGATGTCGTTAAGCCGTCTGATAAAGTTGAAGACTATTCACCTCACGTCAACGGCAACCCAATTTTCACTATCAGCGGTAATTACACTAATTTATTATTAATCTATATGGCTTAAATGTGAAGGCGACGGCACTCGACACTCATTGTCCGAAGTTCTTCTTCCTAGTGTCTTAAAACTGGGTTCTGTCTTGCCATGTAAGAGATACAGCGTGAAGCTGAAAGTTATATTTATCAATATCTAGACAATATTCTGTAATTTTGCCTTGCTATTTTACAATTGTTATTCACCCAGGGAAATTCTGTAGTCGATAAAATCGATTACAATTTTATTTTTACTGAAAAATTATTTATGAAAAAATTAGTGTTTCAGCTAAAAAATTCGTATCATAAAAAAAACATTTTGGGACACTCTGTTCTCCTCTTCCTGTTGAATTTTCGAGGTGTTGAGTGGCCGAAGCTCACGCCGCGATTTTTTGCCTGGGTCAGATGAAACAATTTTATGAATAGATACGAAGAAATAATAGAAAATATTATAACAGAAACCAAAATTGCGCGAGTCCTCGAGCTTTTTCTGGAAACCCAAGCTTACCTTAGCCCTTTGATCTGATACCTAGACCTGAGTATATTGGTTGGTTACATATTTGATGGTTGGAAGTTCAACTGGATTCCTGAGATACCAAGCATTCCTGATAGAAGGGCTCTTGACTGACAGACAGACAGACGACGGACAGAAAACAAAGTGATCTATATTATAAGGGTTCCTTTTTTCCTTAAAAGATACAGAACCCTACAAAAGTGTTACCACTAAGTATTAACACATTCTTTATTCTAACGATAAAGTTATTCTAACGATAAACTTTAACGATAAAATTGAATCCGCGTACTTAATATGTAGTATATCTATTAAATGACACAAATAATCTATACGTAGTCGCGTGGCCCGTTATTTATTCTCATAAATCATAATTTAAAGATACAGAACACTACGACCAATCGGTCTGAAGATATCTTATGATATAAATAGATAGGCAATCGATCGAAATATATATATTTGCAAAATTTTACTTAAATCCACGTAGCCTTTGTAAGATTTATTCTATGGACAGATTTTAACAGTGTAAGGTGGTGTGCGACGTTATGCAATTCAGATATGGGCGCGGAAAAAAGTGAGTGTAATAATTTTTTTTTTAATTATTTTAGTAATAATAGATGATTTAGTTTAAATAATTTTAACATAAAGATATTTTAGAAAATGTTAAAAAAAAAATAACGTAACAGGCTTCGAACTTTCGCCTCTTGGATATCGTTCAAGAGACTGTCTTATTTTTATTTCTTATTATTTTTTTAAAGTACATTTTTGTTGTTTTTTTTTATTCATTTGTATATGTGACTTTCCATGGAATGATGGTATATTAATTGAAGTATATTAATTTGAAAATGCATTTTATTAATTTTAAATAACATTTCGATAAATAATTTAAAAAAAATGTTCAAATGTCAAGTTCAAGATATATTGAGTGGAAAATATTATAATTATATATCATACATAAATTATTATTTATTCTATAAAAAAAATGAGGTATAATTTTCTACGCCATCTATTTATCTAACATATATATGTTATTAATACTATACACTTAGACTACGAGCCTTATTTCAGTGAGAAATACCGTATCAAACTGCAGCTGACTTAATTTAATACTAATAATACATTGAAAATTTACTTTAAAGAAACCTAAATACATTTACCGACGCGAAGCGCAATAAGTTGTAAAAGTTACTTTCAATTTATTTCTTTTGGTTGTGAGATCGATCACTCACGCGAATGTATTATTTTATATCCTCGCCCTACTAAAATATAACACAAAGTTGGTTTCCGTCATTAAACTAAATACGACAATCATTCAAAATGAGACGAGATGTCTTTTATTTTGACAGAAACTATAGTACAGAGTGTTTCGGTACTAAACTCTCTGCCTACCCCGCTACTCGGCATTAAGCATGAAGCTGAAAAAAGTAGTGTAATAAGATCTTTGATTCTCACAATTTTTTTTTTTTTAATGAAACTCTCTTAAGCGAATTATAGTGATCTCCTAAACTCAGATCTTTCTGTTTTTTCCGTCGTGTCATAATTCAATGACGTATGTGTAAAATTATAGTGACACCGTATTTAAGAAAAAAACTCCCATTGAAGGTAATCAGTAGAAAATAAGTATTACAGATAAACATCAAGGAAAACGAACGCTTTGACAATGCTTTTTAAATATTGTATGTTCACTTGTTTCTCTATTCTCGTTACGTGATGCAATTGTTTTTTATTTTCTAGAAAAATTACTTCTAGATGTTCTTCTTCTTCTGTTGTTTGTTTTCATTTAGTTATTTCCATTGGTTTCGTAGACATAAAGTAGAAATAAATATAGTAGAAACTTCTTAGCACTCCATGGTTTCCAAATCATAAGTTCGTCATTATTTTGCAGGGTGAGGATTTAAAGGACTTTAGGTAGACATTCACACTGGTCTCCACCGTCCAAGGCTCTTCCTACCTAACCAAATTCGAAATAATCCTACCACTGCCTTTGCCAAATGTCTTAAAAATGAACTGATAACAGATCTAGACAGGCTATCTTCTTTTATTTAATTGTTTTCGTAGTATTTTATTTACTTAGTGTTAACAATCGACATTTATTTTTATTTCATCTAATTAAAATTTAATAAAATACATTATATCAATTAATTGTTTCACAATGCAAATGATTACGATGTAAATGTGGATCGAAATTAATGAAGATTACTGTTTTCGTTCTAACTAAATGTAGTAACTTTTGCTAAATAAGTATATTTCAATTTAATTTAAAATATATTTAATTTTTAAAAGATTTTAAAAAGTATATTAAATTTTTAAGTTAAGCTCTGCCTCTTAATTTGCTTGCACGATTAGTTTTCGATTTATAAGATAACTAATAGAGGAATATTGAAGGTCTAAAAAATTCCTTGTACTGTGCTGTACGACAAATTTTATCGCCTTTATATTATAGTCGCTGTCTTACGCCCCTGCACCATGACTAAGGTGACCAGACATCCCGTATTGAACGGGACTGTCCCGTTATTCGCTTGTGTCCCGGTGTCCCTATTGATGCCATTGGGACGTAAAAAAAGAGGACACTATTTAATTTTGTTTGGTGGCCTTCTGCAAATTACTAGGCAGCCTCTCCAACACTCCATCCTTATATTTGGTGAAAACATAAAATGTCTATTTTGAAAATATGTACTTTTTGTATACGCTTTGTTTCCATAATATTTTTTTCGCTTCACACTGTCCCGAACACAGCACTGTATGCAGAGGGAACCTAGTATTAAGACATTCCGTTGTGTTCGAGCCCCGGCAGCCTCTAGAATCATAATCATATTATCATTATTTATAATATCATTAATTAAATACATATAAATTGTCATTGTTATTGTTGCTATTGTTATTGTGCACTGACAACGATTATTGTCGCTGGCGTCAGTTACCTAAGCTTGTACTCTGTCTACTTTACGTCATTTCCTATACAAAAGTAGCTACTATCAATTATCAAAAAAATATTATAAAGAACAGTGTTCATATATAATTACAATTATTAATTACGATATTATTAGAAACTCTTTTTTTAATTTTATAATTAAAATTAAAGGATATTTTTTGTAATATAATATAATAACATATAATATAAGGAAATACATCTAATAAAAATTTGATACGAATTTATGATTAAAGATCTATTTTTTAAAAATTTAGAATCAAAGCACTCCCTCCTACACCGTAAGCTACAAGAAAAAACCTAACATGACAGTATAAACCATCCCAATTCAATATGTATCAAGTGACAATGCAACATACTAACAACTCAATAACTACATAATTTCACAGCGTAATATACGCCAAATGGCATTTCTACGTCATTTGGTGACGTTTATTCTCCGTTTACCTTACATTACTAAGAGAATATTATTTAATCGAGAGTTGCTCACTTTATCAGAGTTTTGAATACACATAGTAACACCCGAACAAACATTTATATCATGAGAAAATAACTAAAATGTGAAGTCATTTAAAGTTTACCAGCCGCCGTTTTTGCACGTATATAACTAAACAATTATAATATATTATATTGTAATTATTAAAAATGTGATTTTAAAAAGTGATAAATATCATATATTTTAATTTCTTTCTTGTGCCACAAGTGTGTTTTTTTTTAAAATTATAATAAAGTTCGTCCAAAGAAATGTAATTTGTTTTTTTAGAAGGAAGCTCTAAATTCGATATAATATCCGCATTGGGATCTCAGTGTAGTTTTAGTAGAGATAAAGAGAAGTTGTGTTAGTATTTGAAATGGCCAAATTTATGAGTAACAATCTGGAGATGGTGGTGCGAAGGTATTGGAGGAATATGGACGGATATACTATAATTGGTAATTGTAATATATTATTTTTTTGATGTACAGTACTACAGATATGTCGTGGCCACATTGAAATTAGGCTTTCTGAACTTCTGCACGTAATGTATACTAATATTAAACCAGCCCAGTCATCTGCAGGGCGGCCACGACTCGTCGACCGTATTTTAGTGGGTGATGGATGGTAAAGAGAATTCAGTGTTGTAGCCCTCCGTCCTCCTCTTTTAAACTCAAATTTAAGATATTTAATTTAAATCTTTAAGCATCATACATTTATTTAATATCAGAAAGCATTAAAAATTGCTTTTTATAATGTCCTTCACATTATCAATGAGCCTTTCGAGACTTTCTGCCAGACGGGACAAATGATTTGTTTTTTATAATTGAAACGGTTTTATACTTATAGATATCAATAAATATTTATTTACCGCGGAATCGAACCTGTGATCTGTGGAATATACAATTACAATCAGTAATGTAACTTCTCATCTCATTTGGAAGTATTTTATTCTCTTAGTTATGTATAAATATGATAAATATAAAAAATTCTTTCCACTAGGAAAATTGTTTTAGTTTTTTTCACAATTGATTATCTATTGGCATTGTCTTTCTACTCAATTCCTTTGTTATCATTAATTCTAGTATCCGTATACGTCAATTATCATTACTGCGTTCTTGATTTTAGTTTCCTCTAAGTAATAAGCTTTCTTTTTATCTATCTTTTTAATTAAAGTTTTTGAAATCTTAATTTTATTAACATAATGAATCTATCTGGTAACTGACAGTAAAAGCGCGGCGTCAAGTTCCGCCACAAAATGCCTTTAAATAATTCCTAAATCGAAATGTCTTAAAAGTTGACCGGAACCTAGAAAAACGAAGTGTTTTTCTTGTTAAGCACTTGATTTCACCCTGTGATCATTAATTGGAAAATACTATCTCACAATAAAATATTCTAAATATATTTATTATGAATATCTGTCTCTAGCTCTCTGTTTAAATGGCTAGTTCTTATTATATAACTTTTAAAAAAATCTTCTGCTTACAAGTGCGTGGTAATAATTTTTGTATGTTATCTATAATAAAATTTCGCATAAATCCATTAATCCCAATGACAATTACTTTTTTTTAAACGTCACGCTATAATGACGCACTTGTTTTACTTGATTAAACAATGGTTATAGGTTCAAATAAAAATACACTTAGATATAAATACATAAGAAATATATATAAAACAGTGTATTTTTGGTCGACCGAGAAATATACATAAAGCGTTTTCTTAGATTCCACAGTCTAATATATAAAGTACCTATTGTAGTGGAATTTTAAAAACGCAGTGACTTATCACTCTATTCACATGTACTCTGCTTACTGTCTTCTAAATCTTTAATCGTGATCGTGATTATTACATGGGGGAATGACCGTATTAATATTATTTTTCTTTCTTTGCTCTTTTAGATTTTTTCCAGGCGTTGAATTCGGCAATTCAATATACGATATTTGTGAAATTAAGCGATAATGGCGGGGTTGGCTTGTTAAAAAAAAAATACTCTCTAAATAAAATGCATATATGTATATTGTATATACTAATATTTATTCTACACAGTATTCAAATCTTTGACCTCATACAGCGATAACTCGTTTATAAATATATTTAATATACATATAATTATATGTAAAATTTCTAAGAAATGTGAGATTCCCTTGTTGTTGATCACTGTAAACTCCTAGGCAGTGTGGGTCGTGACCACCCCAGAATAGTCTAGTGTCCCACCCTAAAAAATCTCTAACAAATAATTTGGCTCGCAAAATATTCATATAATGTTCAAAGTGTAAGGTCCAGATGTCCTCATTCACATAGAGGAAACCTAGTGAAGTGTCAAGTCACTTATTTCTGCAACTTTTGCCTATTCTTAAAGAGTCCAAAATAGAACTTTACCTAATGGGTTCGAAAAAACGGGAACATGTTTTAAATTTATGCATTCTGTGGAGTTGAAATCTAGAAATTATAACTATAAAATTATAATCAAAACTTGAATCGAAATGAATTAAAATATGTTGATGACGGACGTCAAAAAGAAACAAAAACAAAATAATTTTACGTATAATAAAAGAACCGCACTTGAGGCCGTAGACAAAAACTAGTATTGCAATAAGAGAAGTAACATAAGTGACGTAAGAGACATTGCACATAAAAATTGCAAAATCTTTTGTCAATACTCTGTGACCTTTAATCTGGCCGTTCACTTTAGATAAACGTTTCACTCAACGATTCTACTCGATATTTATAATTGTATATTTCATTAGATAGCTATTAATATGATATATACATATAATTTGCTATGCTTTACTCACAAATATTGTAAGCTTGAAGAATTTGATTGATTTGAGCGCGTTTATCTCAAGAACTGTCGAAGTATTTTTATATTTATTATATGGTCAATTTATTGAGAAAGACTATATGAGTGTAAAGTCCAGCGATTTTTTGTAATTTTCTCCATATTTCCTGCGTACGAATTTTTCTCTAAATAATTAAAAATGTGATATTATAATAATTCTGCGAGGTCATGAAGCATTGACGCATTTTCATTGACACAGCTTACAGCAATACGTCGGGATTATCGGGAAATATTTGTAGTGCCACTTCGGCATTACCGCGGCCCCTCTATTTTAGTTTGTTTTATAGTAGGTATCTACCTGCCTAGAATAAATATATATCATCTCATACAAATGTATGGCCCAGGCAAAATCCATTAAGTCTAAACGTACAAAGAAGGCACTCTCAAACGTTTCTCGTAGAAGAGAACTGAAATCGCATGTCGATATTATGTTAATGGAGAAACAGTGTAAAATAAGTCTCTTTGATATTGACTAAGAGAAGAAAAAAATCGTCTATATTATATTAATATAAATATTTTATTCTTGATATAATAATATATAAGTTAAAGGGATTTTGATCTACACATTTCACCTTTTTCAAGTATGTTTCGTATTGTGACTCGAACCCACAACCTTTAATAGATAACTAATAAATAATCATAAAATGTATTGAATAAGGAATCCAAATAATTATTTATTACATATCTTTTACAGATGAAATTGGCAGTCCAGACAGCGGATTTACTATGTCGTCGATAAATTCCAACGGAGACCTGAAGAGCCTCGATGATCCACCAGAGAAGAAGGTTGCAGAGGCGGATGCAGAGAAACAACCTTTGTCTGGGGTAAGTCTTACAAACTTACAGTACTAAACACAACTCACACTACTGACATTTTTATATAATTTAACGATAACGATGTTCAATGAGTTTGTAATAGCTTAGTTTAATAAAGGATATTTTAATTTTGAATTAGCATATTTTTTCATTTCTTTTTTTTCCATAATCGAGTCCCAAAAATATCTGAACATAATTTCCGTTTTAGAAAACTGTTCAATTTCCATAAATCCAATTTGTTTGAAGCGCAGCAATTATTATAAAAGTTTTAATTTTTATCATGGCATAAAATAAGTTCATGAAACAGACAGAAAGTTTGGTCGGTTTGTCACTTTCCGCTGAGGCAATTCTCGAGGCATTTGCGAGGCTTAGTCTCGATACCAAAACGAGGAACTGAAATTGTTAAATCGTGTAAGAATTGTACCTGCAACCGTCACGCTTACACACACCATTGTACCACCGGGCCACTTAATAAAGTAAGTAAATATGGCACCTAATAAAAGTTAATCTACGATTAAATGAGACATAAAATAAAATTTTAAAAATTGCACCTCATTAAACGTTCGTGGGTGTAGTTTAAATAGTCTTATTTCACGATAGAATAAAATATAAATATAAATCATTATTCAATATATCATAGGAAAGAGCGTTTGGTTATTATAGTTAATTATTTAAGCAATTGCTGTGTTGAAGATAAAACGGAAAGAGCGTTCAAGTAGAATTACCTTATCTGGGTAATGAACCAATCTTAATTGTAGAAAAAAAGCCTCTACCTCTACTTATGATCTATTAAAATTATTTTTTTTGTTTTTTTCTTTTCATTTCATATATTTTTTATATGAACTTACAAGGACGCGAACCTGTGCTTCTTGGAAACTGTCCAAGCGCTCTGAGCACTAAGCCATACGTTCATATCAAGCTACGTAACATTATTGTAGATTATTTCTGCCCTTTTCGATTTCTTCCATTGTTTTGTACAATATTATTACACTTGGACATTTGAATATTTGTTTTTGTATGGCTTATTCGTCATAGTTCTTCATAAATAAAACATATTATATTAATTTATCATAGGTACTCAATACATTTTATTCTATGCCTATCAACTTTGCTCCACCTCCTGTAACTCCTCTAGTGGAACTTCAAGTCATAGATCTCGATGACAAGTTGCCATTGGTCTCATCAAGAAGTTCATGACAGTGGGCGAAGAGAAAGAACTATGCAGAGATATCTGCTATCTCTCTGGATAAAAAGTAAAGCTAAATTAATTATAGTAATAACATACATTAAATGCGTGTCTTGCACGTGCAGAAACAACAATATCATCAGCTAAATATATTTTTGATAAGGACTTGATTACACCCTCTTAGGAGGCGAGATATACCTATAAATTAGATAATATCAATAGTTTGACTTAACCGATTATTATTATCATATATCATTACAATAATTGTGTAGAATGTATGTTGTTTTTGCCTAGATACAATCAGGTTTTTGAAATGACGGAGAGCCGGGCTTCAACTTACCGAGGTAAATTGTTCAGATTGAAATTAATTTTCCAGAAAAACAATTTTACCTATTAGCCTCGAGTATCTCAATGTTTCTTTCACAAAAAAAGATAGGTAAAAGATAAGGGAAAAGGAAAAGAAGAAAGGAATCTGTAAGGAGCAGGTTCACAAATGAGCAGTGAAAGATCTGAAAGTGAGGGAATTTGAAGCAATATTGTGTGGTGTTCTGTGAAAGTTATTCTTATACACGTTCTGAATAAAAAATAATTCAGTGTCAAGAATATAAGAACTACATTCCATATGTAACGAGAATCATGACTAATTAAACTACTTTTGCCCGAATCATAAGTCTAGTTCATATTTTATGATGATTATTTAATTTTTGAGGGTAACCTTAAAAAATAAATGATTCTTTTTTTTTATTTGAACCTAAGACGCGGCAATATGATTGAAGACTGAACTAATTATCACGGCTGATTTATAACTATTTATGTATAAATTATAATCACTTGTTATAACATAGAGAGTAACATGGAGAGTATAGAGTAAGACAGAGGTTTGGTGATGGAGGTGAGGGATATTAGGCTTACGAACCTGTAAAAAAAGTTATCGAAAGTGTCTCTTAACACCTGAAGTCACGTGTCAATCAGCCGATTAAAACGTGAATATGCATTTTCTCAGATAACACTCGATACGATATTCTGAAAGATTACATTTTTTAATTGTCTTTTATGACTTTCATAATAAGTAGGTGGTAGTAGGTACCTGTGTTTTATTATAATGACAGCTTGAAGCTGTATCCCGCAGAAAGTACGGTAGTTATATATTAGAGATAGGTGGAATGAAACCCACTCTTGTCGCGCTTACTGTAATCGAACGCGACGCTGGGCCACCACGCATACTTAGATTTTTTTTTCCGTATTCAAATATATCAATTTGATGGCAAAAGAACAAGTTGCACTTTTCCCGTCGAGTCTAAAAATCCTAAGTGAATAGAAAAATAAAAAAAAAACGAGCATGAACTATGCCATGACGTCGTTCGTGTTTGAAAACCATTGTGTTCTACCGAATTAAAAACATATAAGAACTTAAAGATAACTAAAAGAATATACTTGAGTCAATATATATAAGTCAAATCATTTATAAATTGACGTTGCCATTTAACAGTATCGTATTTATATTTTTATCTGATAATACACAAAAATATATCAAATTTATTATACACAAATACAAAAATGCTTAGACAATTAAAGTAAAAAAAAGAGACTCGTGTCACTTTAATCTCTTTTAGCCAGGGAAAGTGCGTGAAGATAATATAAGGTAACAAAGAAAGTATTATATACAAAACAACTAAATTATTAAATTATATTGCCAGTCTGGCATAAAACTCTTCCTAAGTGGTAGGTTCCGTGGAGACATTAAAAAAGTATTCCCTAAGAAAACTATGGGAATGACAGTATTTTATATTATAGGCCAATAATGCGTTATAATATTTAAGCATATTTACCTATAATTGACTGTAAGCGCAATGGTTATCGGTTCGATTTTATGTCTGAGGAATGAATTGTTTTGTTTCCCGGCTTTGGCACATTATTGACAGCATTAGTTAGGCGCGTGACATCAGATTATCTTCATCTATCCTACTAAATGCGGGATACAGATCTTAGGGGAAAAAATATTGTGATACGGCAATTCAAATAAAAACCTGTAAAAAATAACGAAAATACATTGTTGTCGTAGACTTTTTACTGTAATAGATTATACTGTTTCTTTTTTTTTATTAAAATATGTTTTTTACGAACCTTAAATTACATTGTTTATGCATATAGTAATTAACATTTTTTTATAATCATAAATTTAAAAAAAATGTCACTATTATCCCACAAATATTTTTTTATCGATATTTACAGTTAAAGGAATGTTCACATTTTATTTTTTAACTACTGTTAGTTATTAATTTAATTCCTATAAGATAATTTCTGGGGTTAATTCGATACATTTAATCTTTATTATTAAGTTTTGTAATTATTTATTTATTTTTTTTTCTATTTATATACAAAAACTATCTACTACCGAACTAAAAAAGCTGTACATTTCCCTATTTCTTTTTGTAAAATGTTATGATTTGATTATCTCCCACTTTAATTATGTTCAATAAATGCATTTGTATAAAAAAACCTCAAACCTTATTTAAATCCTATTTAGTTTGTATTTAATATTTTGTGCAGATTTTGTGCAGTGCAGAGATTATAGTGTTTTTTATATGTGTGATATATTGTAAGCCTGAATATTGACCTGAATATTAAAATCTTTAATGTAGGTACATATACATATAATATATAAGAAATTTTATTAAAATGAAGTTTTCTATTGCAGAAAAAAGAAGAAAGATGGTGGAACACGCTAATGCAGGTGGCGGTGCCGTTCTTCATAGCCGGATGTGGTACCATCGGCGCAGGGCTCGTCTTGGGAAGCGTCAGAGTAAGTGAAAAAATCTAAAAAAAACTCTTTGAGACTTATATGAAAATATATTTTTTTCCATTTATAATTTCAAACGTGTGATAAATGTATAGATTTTAAATCATGATTATAGGTATTTGCATATCTATTATTTATTAGATATACAAAGAAAAACACAAAAAATTTGGAGATATCGTCGCAGCGAAATGGCACAGTGCGTGACACGCGTGTTCTGAAGGGTCGATAGAAATCGAAACTCGGTAAAATAAATTGACACGCAAGTGGTCAGTTGTAAGCCTAAACCTTGTAAAGTCTAAACAAAGGCGGTATAAACTATCAATATTTTGGCGACTCCCACTTTACGGCTGTAACATGAACTATCGAAAATTGATATATACTATCGAGGGCAATGCAATGTATAAATAAGCCGCAGGCTATAGTTATCTCCGTCACAATCAAAGAACAATAAGCACTTCGGATTTTCTTAGTATTGTATTGACTTCTACAATTTCTATTGTTCTAAG
>JBAIZZ010000584.1:0-19872 GCA_037355905.1 Heliconius aoede | reverse complement strand
AAAAAACGATATTTTATAGCTATTTTAAATATTCGTCAACTGCTTTATAAAAATGAATTAATAAGAACAATATTTATTTTGTGGTTGATATTGATAATTTAAATTTTATATAATAATAATTCCACAGTATCTTTTTGTTACTTAATAGAACAGTCATAACATAGGTATATTATAATTGTATTCAGATTTGATTCAATATTTTTATTAGAAAATGGTGTGCATTTTTTGACTGGTCCTCTTTGCTCCGTTGTTAAATTATTATTACAAATAATTATGTAACTTAACTGTAAAAGGCGGACATAAAAACAAAAAATAAACCTTTTTTGGTAAATTTATTTGTTCGATCGTAAGATTTGATCAAAATAAGCAATGAAAGTAACACCACACTACAACGTTAATCTGTTTTTAATTATTTCGCGGTAGAATGTGCCCATTATGAGTAAAATGTGTAAATAATAACAAGTAACTAGAAGTATCTACCGTAAATTTAATATTAATTTAAAACTCAATTCTGAAGGTGCCGTATAACTTTGAGGAGTTGTAAAGTTAGCTTTACAAGTTATATAGTATTAGTACTATATTTGTATGCTTCACGCTGTATGCCGCAAACAGCAGGGTAGGCAGAGAGAGCCTCGGTGTTAAGACACTCCGCTCACTTTCCGCCGAATTCTGGAGGCATTGCGTGTCGAGTGGCGGAACCCTACGCCGCTCTTTGCCTTGACACCAGAGCAAAGAATTGAAAATATAAATTAATATTTCATTTCCTCGAGTGGGGATCGAATCCACAACCTTCGCGTTACAGTCACACACTTATGCCGCTGCGCCACGACGGCCTCATACAAATATTTATAGTTATTATAATATCAAGATAGTTTTAGCCTTCATTAGTCCCACACAAGCCTTGTCTTAGCTTGCAGTACTCTTATTGAAATTCTGTCAATATCTCTTGACCTCTCCAGCTGTGTCAACTCGATCTATATTAAGTATCATATTTTCACACTTAAATTAACTATGTTATAAAGATTCTATGCAAGAAATTGTATTAATAGTTTTCAAAGTAGAAAGCATATGGCCTTTTTATTATATGATTTTTTTCTGATTAAGGATTATTTATTCTATGATCAATTGATAACGTCAATTGAAATACATAAATTTACTATAAATTTTAATCGACACAGGTTTTTCCAGCAGTGAATGGGTTAAAAATAAAAAATCCAAGTATAAATATCATTATTTTATCACAGAGAATCACATTGTGTTATACAACATATTTACGTGTCTAGTACAAAATACCTCTTACAACGATCTAAATATGTATAGAATAGTAAATACTTAAGATACAGTGAAAATGGAGACACTACAAAATATTATATTTTAATTCAACAACTTTATTAAAATAGAATTAGATTACACAGGTTAAGAGTAATTGCACTAAAATAATAACGAAACGTAAACATTCATTCAATAAATATTGCTGATTATTATATTAAGAGTAGTTTCTATGCAAGTTATATAACTTACGCTTATACAATTTATTATGAGAGATAAATAAAAAAATATATGGCAGATTCCTACAGCACTTTGTTTTTCTGATATCAATAAAAAAATTTTTTTTTTTTTTTTTAAATACTTAAAGAACATAGTAAGTTAGTTACTCTTCATTTTATATTATATAGCAGATAACAAATGATTACAAGAAGAAATAAGAAATTGCTAATTTACAAAATTCTATAAACATAAGAGATCGAGGAGAATACATCAAATATGAGTTTGTAAGGAATATTACCCTTCACTTTAGCCTTGTATAATTAATATCTAATATAAAACGACTTATAGCGTTTATTGCAAAGTAGGTATATAAATAATTATAATTTTTTTTTATCTTTTAAAATTTAAATGGTTAAAAAAAAGTCGAGTTTTTGCAAATATAAATTGAAAGAGAATTAGCTAGTCAGTGCAAAGCTTAAATTACATTACAAATATAAAACGTGATACACACAACAAACATTTATAATATGTCAAATTAAAGTATATATTATTATAATTTATATAAGCTAATTAAATATTCAGTTATTTTCATTTAGATTTTATTTACAAAATCAAAAACTTATTTACTGGAGGCCTTCGTTGCACAGGAGCACAAGGGTGTGACTGTAACACGGCGGTTGTGGGTTCGAACCCAAATGGGAGAATGAATTATTATTACTTTTTTATCTGTTTCACGCTGTATCCCGCACACAGCAGGGTAGGCAGAGGGAACCTCGTGTTAAGACACTCCGTTTTAATTTCTCCGCTCTGGCACTGGAACACGAAATGCCTCAAAAAATTTGAAAGTGACGAACGTAGTGTCATGACACTAGGTCCTCTTTGCCTATATGCGGGATACAACGTGAAGCTGACTTAATTTGCTTTTTATTTAATTTGATTACAATTATATAATGTACTCAATTATAAATTAAATTTACATAAGATTAATATACATACATATTGTTATGCATAGTTCTTTATAAGTAATAGTATATGAAAGAAAATATAAAACGGTGTAGAGATTATTATTCAACAGTATACAATTCTAAAAATCACTAAGTCACAACTACTAAATGTTAATAAAATACCTTATATTTGTTGTATCGTTGTATATGTATAAATATCCATATACTTAAGAAAATTTAACAATAATATGTATTAAACAGAATCTAATTACAGTCTACATGTACGTATATCGCAATAAATAAAACTTTTATTAAGCACACGAAAAAAAAGTTAAAATCGCAAAAAAGGATAAAAAAACTTATAAATTAACACATGAATCTATGAATATACAAACATCTATTTTATCATAGTAGACTCCTGTTTCACCACTGCCTGTTAATAAGTCTTGTTAACTTACATACATACACAGTTATATATTGAAAAATCAAGTACCTAAATACGCTATTGGTTCGGTGGCACAAAGGTGTGACTGTAAATGCGACGCTTGGGGGTTTAATTCCACTCTGGGGGGGGAGTGAAATATTTTAATATATTATGTTCTTCGTTCTGGTAACGAGGCAAAGCGCGGCATGGAATTTCACCGCTCGGCACGCAATGCCTCGAGATCCCGGTGGTAAGTGAGGAACGGAAGTCTTAAAAGAGAACTGAGATAGTAACTGAAAGAGAAAAAGAGAACGGAGTGTCTTCACAGAAGATCCCCAGATTACCGAATCGATATCAGTATAGGTACATGCACATATCAGTACATGAGCGTGAAGCAAGTGCCCGTCTGCCGGTGCACTGCGCCACTAAGACCTCTTTATTAAAATAGCATTACATATATTGATCAAGACTATGATTGTTAGTTAACAATGCTCTTTAAAGTGACAGTGGCAAAATAGGTCAATATTCGTAAACGTTTTATTGTCTATGTACACTTAATAATAATGGTTGGACTGGATATACAAATCCTACAATAATTCGTCATTTTCACCATGCTTTATAGATACCACATTCTCGAATTTTCCATTATTTTTACAAAACCTCATGTTATGAACATATAAGGTTTTTTAAATGTCATAATGTAATTTCTGCAAAATATGAGTATATAATTTTAGGCCACTTTTTTTATTTGATTGATTTTACAATGAATTAAACGAATATTAATAATTTAGTAGAGTGGTAATTGATTTTGATATACAAAAGTTTAGCCATCTTTGTTATAAAATATAGTTTTGATAGTCTGTATAAAAAATATAATAAGTGACATTAAATAAGAGATCTGAATTTTATATCGGTCTACTCCACGACTGGCCATTACAAGTAATATTAATAAAAAATTGTTTAAATAAACTATCTAATTAACAGAGATATAAATAATATACATTTTGAAATATTGTAGTCTAAATTATTTTTTACAAGGTCTAACGGTTAAAATAGTAGAAAAAAATGTTAAAAATCAAATCACTTTAAAGTTACACTACTAATTAAAGTTTAGATATTGTTTAAAACACGTTCTGGAACTGTTTTAATATTTTTTTTTGCTTCATGCACAGAAAACAACGAAGACACAACGACCCTCGTGCACCTAGCGGTGCTTTAATTTCAAAATATACTAGACGTTGAATTACATTTGTCGCTTTGAGAGTGAGAAAATTAAAATAATTCATTCCACCTAGTACGAATGGAATCCACATTCGAGGCGTTCACAAGGACCTCAGCTTGAGCTTAAATTTAAATAATAAATAAAAAAAACAGATTACAAATATATTACAGTTTGAGAATCATTAAAATTCTAATTCGGTTTAAATAAAGCTTGTAGTCCACTGTAAAAAGTAATGTAGTTTGTAAAAAAATTTCATTAGACAATAATTTGTACCGTGTTTTTTCAGAGATCATAACATTTTTGGAATTTCTGTTTCAATACAAAATTAATAATATTATTCCACTAAGAAAGTTCAAAACCTGTGTTGCTGTTGACTGCATACCGTAGTTTGTCTCTCAGAGTGCTTCGTTTTTGATAATTCGGCAGTTTAAGTAGATTGAAGCAAGTCGATGATGTTGGTAGTCGATTCAGTGGATCTTTCTTTCGTATTGTGAAGAATCCGCGTATTACACTACCTGTTCGAAAAATTTACGAATGATATTATCATTGCTTATATGTTCAGCCACTCAGGGCGTAGGACCACAAAGTGAGAATGTAGACTGATTGCTTGTGGGTTCGATCCCCACTCGAGGAAAGAAATATTTATTTTAATTTATATTTCCATTTCTTCGCTTCGGTGTCGAGGCAAAGCGCGACGTTGAATTTCGCCACTCAATACGCGATGCCTCCAGGATTCAGGTTTTAACATTAGGTTCCCTCTGCCTGATCTGCTGTGTGCGGGATACTGAGTGAAGCAGATTTTTTTGTTTACCACACACCTCGCCATTCGACAATTCGAGGGATTAATAAAAATCATACCGTGTTGTGGTGTGTAAAAGAGTTTTAAATAATAAGATTATTTAACACTGAATATAATCGAAACTAATATATATATTTAAAAATATACACAAAAACAATAGCTAAACATTTCTTGCCTATTGTATCTCCGGTATCTTCATCGTCCCCGACCTCAACGCATCGGATGGAAAATGGAGGCTTCAGATGAGCGAAACCAAGTACTGGGGGCTTAGAGCACGAGGTCACGAACTATAAATGAAATTGTTTAATAAACATTATTACAATTAAAGTATAATAAAAAAAAATTAAGCCGACTTTAGATATCGATCAATCATCTAGCCACCTGCAAAAATGTCAAATGTGAATACTCAAATTAGACAACCGAAAATGATGAGACTGTAAAAGATATTTGTAGGCACGTCAAAACAAATAATAAAAAGAAAGTGTAAGCAACACTTTAAATGAAACCACACTATTAACTACTCTATATAAGCCTTATATAATTAAGAATTTTAAAAAATCCCATAAACAAAAAAGTGATTTTAACAAACAACAATAAAATTATCAATTTAAAATAAAACGTCATTTGTAAAGTATGACAACAATATGCACACTAACGCTTAGTGGTATTTTTGTAGTATTATGTGTATGTATGCGTCACACGAAATACAGGTATGGATACAAATAGTGAAATGAAAAAAAAAATCCTATGTCTAAGCTGTTGAGGTATCTTGATTAATTTCTTTAGGTATTGGTTTGAAACATTTTAACATATATGCCGTTTCCGTAAAAGGATCGCTGATATTTCAACCCTGTATACATATAAATGTTTTTTATAAATAAATATAATTATTACATATATATTATTCATATTCTGTCTGTTTGATGAACAGTACGGGCGTCGGGGTCTGAGGTCAAGCTTTACAAAATTTCTCTTTACCATGACCGGCCATGACTCACTCACATGAATTTGAGAATAGTAACTTAATGTCGAGACTTTATTAGTCATGGCATTCTGTTAAGCTAGGTACCAGGACAGCAGCGCCACACAAGGGGTACTACCCCCCCAGCTTGCGGTATACAGGTACGCATTGTTTATTATGGTATACTTTAATAACAGAACATGACCTCAACAAATCATTTTTGCTCAGTGTAATCCGATACCAGGACATCAAAACCATCTAAGAGATACACCTACCTTGAGGAACATAGCGCGTTCGTGCTCGGTGAAGTCGCGCTGCAGCACGTCCCACAGCCAGCACACCACGCGGTGCGAGTCGTGGAACCCGCCGTAGTACTGCGTGTGGCGGCGCAAGTCGCGCAGGTCCAGCGGTACGTTGTCTCCGCTTATTAGCCGTTGAAGCTATCGGAAATAACACAATAAATTAGAGTAAGGCTGTCAAACTCCAGGCCCACGGACCACGATGTAGCAAGTGTAACTCATTGGTAGTCGCCAATCGATGATTGAATGGGAGATTCCACGCTATAGATTGGTCGAGTAACATAATCTAATATACTTATTAGCAGTTAATACAAATTACATATATACATACCTCAGGCGTAGAGAAAAGTGAAAGCCATTCCGGATTGATGATTGTTCTGAATCCTTTTATAAAAGCATTAGTTTGATCTTTTATCTGAGTGTGCATTCGGAAGTGCGCCATTAGGTGTATATAATTTATCCTATAACAATCATGTCAACATATTAATTTCATATTGGTATTAAAAGTATATATTGTATGTATTTATTATTAAATTAATTTCAAATTATTTAATAATAAACATAAAGATTATCATTACATGGACGAATTATAAAACTTTTTAAAAATATTGTAATTTTGTATAAAACCAGTTTTTAAGTTGACAGAGATTTCTCCTAAAATGAAAGTGCTTTTTTTTAAACAAAATAATTAATAAAATTACCGTCGTAAAATACAACTGCCTTCGTAAATAATGACGCACACTCACACGACCTGTCGAATGGATAACGCCGCACACGCTTCTTTAACGGCGCTGATTTGGTTGGTTTTTAATCAATTAATATAACACTTACTTGTTTTCATTGGTGACAGGAATAGCTTTGCCGCCTGGAACTAGTTCATGCGTTACAATTTCACCTAACCTCTCTTCATCCACTGAAAATGTTAATTCTAAACTGGAAATGTCTCCCTGAAATAACAAAAATGTATTAAGGTTCACAACTTATATATTTTTTATAATTATGCTATTTATTAAAATCGTATACAAAGTTGCAATATTATAAATATATTTATAGCCAATAATTTTGAAAATGTTAAATAAAGGTACAGATTACGAGTCTATTGTTGAGTTAAAATATATAATTTAAAAAAGTATTGCAAAATTGGATCTCCTAATTCGTTTTTAGTTATTTTTTATGTTACAATGTACATACAATATAAATATAAAACTTTTTCGACAGATAAACCATTTCATGCTTTACTTCCGCTTAAATTTCAATGCTTCAAAGATATATTAAATTACAATATTAAAAAGTACACAATATTATAATAACCTGAAAATGTTTAATGTATGTGAGACTGCGATACAAATCCCGGTCGAGGGATGGTAGTTCATCAATCCAACTGTATAAGGCTTGTTGTGTTTGACCCAACACTTGGCTGAGAAAGAACGACGCGAATGGCACGTCTACTACAATACCCTGGAAAAGTACAAGATAACATTTAGTTTTCATTTCATCAGTTTCATGTTGTATTCTGCATAAAGTAGGGTAGGCAGAGAAAACATTGAGTTAAGTCCCTCTATTCCCATTAAGATACTTTTGTTCTTCACTTTCTACCGAATACTCGAGGTATTGCGTGTTGAGTGGTGGACCTCAACGCTCGCTGCAACTGGCCCTTAGAATTTTAAAATACCTCATAAACAGCCTTTCCCAGCATCCTTCCAATAAATTCAAACAACTGTAAATGGTTCTCTTGAAGACACGACGTGGGGGAGGGGTAGAGACGCTCTTCACTTGTTACACGGAATAAATTTAGCGACGGATCAAAGACTCGCTTGATCGTTTCTTCAAGAAATTCTGTAAATTAAATTTAAATATAACTTATTATTGTGAATAAATGTTAAGGGATTTGGGTAATATTTTTTTCTAGTTTCATGTTATATGCCGTTTATACTATATTATTATATAGTAGGCAGAAACGCAGTGTTTCAATATTACTGTTAGTCTGCTCGATCTTGCGACATTGTGTAGTAAGTGGCTGTACACATCGCCGCAGTTTATCTAAACAGAGTAGAGAAATTAGAATATTGTGGGCCAAATGTCGTGCCAAAATCGTAGCCGTCGTACGAATTTTACTATAGAGGATTCTTAGTACCTCATTCTGGCCAATTCTTGTTTCATCCAACTCATCTCCATTGATAAAGTATACTCAAACTGCACCTGTAACGTTTTACTGGGTCTACTACCAGCGGTCTGTCTCCATCTTCTAAAAAACCTTTCTCTAAAGAGTCTTGACATCATAAATAACAAAACCCAAAAAACACTAGACCTTCAAAACTCCACTGGATAACATCAACAACTGGTTGTATCTCTGTTCTAAAATATGGTTCTGCACCATAATTAATACTAAGCCAAAACTAACCCTTAAATACCCCATCCTGGTCGATTCCCGCTTCATCCAACCCCTGTTCATTAATAAATCGAACCCGCACCACACCACGTAGCGCCCTACTGGGCAGTGCTGCCAGTTGTCTGTATCCGTCTTCCACGAGGCGGGTCCTTCGGACCGTCACCAGGGTTGAGCGTCCGCCGCACGCGCGCTCTGTTAGACCGAGGACCACCTGGCAATGTGTAACATATGTTAAATATTATTTTGTTAAACAATCAAAATTGAATAAAGAGTATTGTAATAAAAAACTATTTCACGCTTTTACTTATTATCATTATCTTCTGAGGGTAGCACGTACAAAGACACTTTATTGCCCCATTCATTGTCCAATTTTCTAGATACTGAAGCGAAAGCGTCAATGCCACGCTTTAACTATCAGAAAATAAAATAATTTTAATATAATCATTTCCCCTAAGGGAATCGAACCCACAACCTCGTCTTGCTTAAAGTCAGATGCTATCTTGCTGTTTGAGTATTCTTATATATTTTAATACGTAATTAGCACTTTATAGAAAAAATTTTTTATTATTCAAACGTCTAAAGAAGGATTGCTAGGTTCTTATTAATAGTTTGTTTGTGTTTTAGAAGGTGAAACTATAAAATGTTACCTTCTCATCGGCCACAGCGCGTCTGAACAGTCTAACACGTTCACCGTGCGCGATCATGTGCGGCGTCTTTTGTACTAACACCTTTTAATAAAAAAACAATTATTTAATTTAATAATATTCTAGATTCAATAAATTTGTAAAACCTTTGACAGATAATACCCAATAGACAAAGACTATTGTGCATTTTTATTTATACACTGTATCTTGAAGCGCAAGATTTAAGCTGAACTTTGCATTTGTGCGAGTCTTCATATATAGTGTAATTGTGACGTCGACTTTCAAGCACGGCGCATCTTTTGTATGGCAAGCAAAGCACCTAAATTAAAGTTAAAGATAAACTTGGCACCGCCACTATGCTACTCACCGAAGTAATATCCGGTATAGAAGAATTACAAGAATACAAACCAACCTGCTGAGGCTTCTTCCCTTTCTCCAAATCGGCCATAAAATGTGAATCTCTTATATCTTTTACAAGCCAGTGCTGTGGTGGAGTGAACGCGCGTCTGCAGTCGCGACGGTACAACGCCAGGAGTAACGTATGGAGCGATGAGAACACTTCGTTACTTTGTATTGTTTTTAGATCTGGAATTTCATGTGTATGTTAAATAATATATATAATATAAATAAAAATATACTAAAATTCAGCGGAAAGTGGGGAACGGAGTGTAAAATTTCTGTTGCCTTCTTTCTATATATATGCAGTAGGGTCGACGAGTCGTGCCCGCCATGAAGTTGGCTGTAGGTGATTGCGCAGATTTATATTCAAGATTTTTATTATTTTCTTCCTGAGAGAACAATACACAATCGTTCAGAAAACCTTAGCTCAAAAAAGCCACGACTACTTGACCGTACTGTAATTATTGATATAGAAAATATTAAATATAAATATAGCCTTAAAACACATAGCTTACCAAATAACTGTCCTATTATTGATTTGTATATAAACATGTTTAAAAACAGTGACATGTTCACAAAATCTTGTAACTTGAATGGATCCTGCTTTTCATACATCTCCATATCATCTAATATTCTGGATTAAAAAAAAATTTATTTTAATTTTAATCTTCTATCTTTAAAAATAGAATACAAGATTTTTTTGTAACTTTAGAACCAAAACTTTAATAATAAGCAACATTTTCAATATTTACACCTAATTGTTAGCTTTATCACTTTAATATATTTAAATTCATAACTAAAATTAAGAAAATGTGAACTCACGTGACATAATGCGTCATACAATCAGAAAACAAAATTAACATTTGAAATTCCGGCGCTGACGCTTTAGTGTTTAACGCTAAGAGATCCAAAAACGCTTTCAAACCGCTATTAGGTCCTAATGTACATAGAAACTGCCATAATGAGTAGAGTATTTCATCTTGGTTGCAGAGGCCTGTAGAAAATGCAATTGAATTCTAATTTCAATATATTATAACAAAACTTTAAATAAGAAAAATAATCTTTTTGGGAAGACACAAATATAATAAAATAAAAATTTTTAACAACTTTTGTATTATAAATAAATTTTTATAAATATCATATTTAAAAAACCTAACAAAAAATCTTGCTATATAATAGACACTCTTGGTATATTAGATTAATAGAATAGTAGTCATATTCATTTAAGCAACAATTTAATTTGCAATGAATAAATTCATTGAGGCCGGTCATGATGCAGAACATGCTCACATTCCTTCGACTGTGAGCGTCACAGGACGTGGGTTCGATTCCCGCTCGAATAAATGTCATTTCATATTTTAATTTCCACTTTGGTAACGACACAAAGCAGGGTGTTGAGTTCTGTCACTCAAAAACAAGAACCTCAAAAAACACATGACAATTATAAGTAAGTAAGAAGCCTCATTTTGGACCTTAATAATATAATATTAAATACAATATAGACACCTGTTAATATATCTAGCTTGACTTGCGACATGGTCTGTAATGCTGTATGATACATTGAACAGATCAGTGCCACCTTTGTACAATCTGGTGAACCAAGTTTCCTGAAGTTCTTACTAGAATTTGCTCTGAAAAAATAAAGGAATATATATCTATTTCTTAATATAACAACAAATTACTATTACGCAATCAATACAATTATAGCTAACATTTACATTCTAGCTTTCAAACTCTTTTAAAAGTAAAAACAATATTACTTAAAAAATTCACCTATTAGTCCTAGCCTCGATAGCCCGTCGAATGAACGAAGCTGGGTTGTTAATTTGCACCGGAGTAGATGGCTGCGAAGGCCCAGCACCTTCCTCACTCGATATACCAGATTCTATCATTTCCTTTAATGGAATTCCAAGTAATTTCTTCAATAATTGCACACCCCATAGCAAAGAAAGTTGTGTTCTCAAATTTCCCATAGCTGGTGGTAAATAGACGTCGAAGCTTTGCGAAAACCAGCCCAGTACTGGATGCCAGTTGCTGAGGTTCCCTTTCTTACATACTACGTATTGCTGACAGCTGTCTAGAAATCGGGTTACGACGAGCTGCGGGAATTAAATTTAAAATATTTTTTAATAAATATTGGTATATTCAATTTTTTCTTTATGATTATAAACAAAAAGAAAAATATTCTCAAGTTATTTAGGATATACTTTATCAAGTCACTAATAATCTACTATCTAATCTAGCTCATCTATATAAATATATATAAAGAGATGTTCCCACTAACTGAGGTGTTTCACAAGGAGAGTTTTCACAATGTGAGCCACTAAGAATGGCTTTTGAAAAGTTTTAACCCTAAAGAAGTGAAATAGGGGATGAAAGTTTGTATGGAAAAATCTTTAAATTGGCACCGATTTCCATAAAATTTTAAATTCAGGCTCTTAAAAATATTTTTTTCATCAGCGTCTCACGGTTTATTAGAATTCATATCTTTCAAGCGGTCGAAGCCACCTGAGTCCCTAGCGACTTATGTATAATAACAAAAAATAAAAATATTATAAGAACTTACCACAAATGTAGGATAATAAGTTCCAGGGTTAGCATAATCCCTCTCAGAATAGGCCAGTTGTATCAAATTTGCTAGCAAACATAAGGCATAATTGCCTTCCAGTGTGTTGAAGACGATGCGCATATTCTGATCAGCACTGAGGAACTCTATACATTTGTCGAACATGCCATGAGACCTGAACGCTGCTATTGACTGAAAATGTAATGATAATAAATAAATATACAATAATTATACAAAAAACATAATATATAATAATAAAAGCCTTTATAAATAGACCATCCAACTAAATTTATGTTTCAATTTCCATCAGTAGTTCCTGAGATTAGTGTATTTAATCACATAAACTCTTCAGCTTTATAAGTATAAACAAGTTAAAAAGAGCTTACCTCAGGTGATATCTGTTGCATATGAAACACTAATGTAGGCACTGACAGTATTTGTATAATATACATAGTAAGGAGTTTTTCAGAAAACTGTGCAGAGACCAACGGACGTAATGCCAAAGTAACTATTGCTGTCAATGCTATGTTTTTAAGGCTTACTTTCTCACGACACAAACCTCTGAGAAGGAGGGACTGTAAAGTAAGAAGAAAATTATAAATTAAATAATAATTTTTAATAGTTTTTCACATAATTTAATATGCAGTTTTTGTTGTCTTCACAAACAAAGGGAAACTAGTGTTAAAGCTTCCCAATATTACTATCCAACCATTACTAATAGTATAATGTATAATGAGTAATACAAATAAAAACAATATATAAATTAATTACCATCTAATTTTATAATTCCTACATCTTTCTATTCTAAAATAAAATCTTTACTATAATTTTGTCAGATTCAAGAATAATGTTATAATTTTTATTACATGTTATTAAACAGTCAACTTTTGAAGCAATTTTGACATAGTGGCACAGAATCTGAATATAAATGCAATGGTTCTGGGTTCAATTATCAATATATGAAATTATTTATCTTTATACCTAGAAAAAATATTTCATTATAATATATTTTACCTTTAAAGTTAAATAATAGCCTCTATGGAAAAGGGATCCCATGACATTAGCACATAACTGTGTCATTCCACCTCGGAGCTTCTCAAAGTTTTTTAGCCGAGTTAAAGCCCAAGTGTTAGTGGCTGTAAAGGCTAATAGTGTATGTAAATGTATTAGAATACTCTGCATTTCTATTGGCGATTCAGGTTTTAGTTCTTCTAAGTACTGGCAACATTTAAACAGCAAGTCCTTTATGTGAGATATCCATCTTAAGCTAGAAAAAAAATATGCCATAAATATCAATACATGTATTAACAATAACATAAATGAGTTGTTCATATATTCATATATATTCACCATACTATATATTCAACCATATATTCATATCAAGCTAGCCAGCTTGATATGAATATATGGTTGAAGATTGACTAGACGGTTTTCAGGAAATGTGTCTTCTGAAAATAAAAGTTAAGGCGACACTTATAACCCTTAAAAATATTGAAAATGCATATAATTTATTTAAAATTTGTTAGTATTCATTCAAAAGTAACTCCAACAACTTACCTATATTCTTTATTAAGAAAAACACCAACATAAGATATTTTAACGGACTCAGCATGTAAACTTTGTACAATATATTTACAAAGTTTCTCAAATCTCTTTTTATCTCTAAGCCTCTTGAATATAAGAAAGAGCCGGCAAGCAACTTTATATACATCAAAAGCTTGTACGAGTTCAGGGTGCTGAGGTTCATCTTGTGAACCTTGACTAGAAGCCTCTGGGAGAAGTTGGTCAAAGTCATTCCTATAAATTAAAACATTTTATATTTCAAAAGTTCTAGGACATCACAATAATAAAATAAGATATTATAAGATTTATCTTAATAGCTATGTTATAGCAGTAAATTTTTATTATAGTCAGTTAACTAAAATAATTATTCCAATAAGACTATGTTGCATTATGATAAATATAGTTTGAATATATAAATAAACAATATATGCTCTCTTACAGAATAAGCTTGACAAATCTCTGGCGGGCGAGCCAACCACGAATGATCGCTTGTATTTTTATAGCAGATTGTTCTCGTTTTTTTTCTAAAGCACGCTCCTCTCTTGCTGCTTTAGTTTGTTCTAAGAATGTATCTTTACTAGTTAATGATTTCGAAAACATTTTAAATTGATGTATTGCACACAAAATATCGCTTTGTTTTCTTTTTCGTTGAATAGCTGTCAAGATAAGGCATCCATCCAATTCATGATAAAATTCACAATTGATAAAGCAGCAGAATCATTTTGTAGCCCGTAAATATTTTAATCGATATTTCTAATTATCACTTATTTAGAAATTCATATCCTATAACAATTTTTTAAGATATTTTTTGTTTCTATAAAAAATTGAGGACTAAGTTTTTCATTCTAGTTTGACATTAATATGAACTTGCCATTTTAAATAAATGTTGTAGATTGTATTTATAGAAAAATGTAATACGGTGCGGTAATATATTAATTATGATTGTGTAACAGTTTTAAAAGTATTACAGTTACAAGCTTTTAAATTTTTTTATATATTTTTAATGCATGATTTATAGCTAATATAATTTTATAAATATTATAAAAAGGTGGCAGTACTATATTATTTTATCGTTGTTTTACAGTTCATAGATGGCGCTGATACTAGCTGTAGTGGCTGTTTATACAATTTACATAAAAAATATTATATTGATTAGCTTCTCGCCGAATCCCGCACACAGCAAAGTAGGCAGAGGGAACCTAGTGGTTAATACACTCCGTTCCCCACCTCCCACCAAATTCTGGAGACATTGAGTGTTGAGTGGCGGAACTCAACGCCGCTCTTGGCCTTGACACCACAGCGAAGTAATGAAAATGTTAAAATATATTTAATTTCCTCGAATGGGGATCGACCCACAACCGTATAGTTACAGGCACACCTTGTACCGCTGCACCACAACGGCCTCATATTATATTGATAATTCTAAGTAACAAGTTATATGGTATATATTTCATAAATTGGGAAATCTTTTATCGAGAAAAGCATCCTTCTGTGTTACATAATGAAATATCCGTCAGAATTTCGTGTTTTAAATAATATTTTAATGGTATATTTCAAGACATGTGGAAAGTATATAATTTTACTTTTGTAGTGACAGCACACAAGAAAATATAAATTGTAGATGATTTATTAATATTATAAATTCTTTAAATGCTTTTTATTGAATTATATACCAATTAAAACTGTAAAATAATTTTCAAATATTAATACGCCTTGTTAAAAAAACCGGTTAAGGGCGAGTTGGTTCCTTCGAGGCTTCCGTACCAATTTTAGAATGGTAGGTTAACGGGATGTATAACTTATAAAATTAACAAACCTAAATTTCTGGGCATTTGCACACATTGTGTATGAAATTAAGTACAAATATAGGCTTTTTTTTCATGAAATACTTATAAATGTTCACATTTCGGTATATTTATATTATGCAAAACGTTTGTACAGAATTCAGCAAAATATTTGTATAAGTGCTTTTGATTGCTTTAGCTTAGCTACCCTGATTTTTCTATGCTTCAAGGGACCATAGACCTGAGTATTTGATATTAATTTCAGCTAGATATATACGCAATTTCGAGATCAATGGTCTTGAAAAATGGACTTTGCTTTTGAGGTACGGAATCCTAAAACAGTGAAACACGTTCTGAAAAAAAAACTTCATAATCAGTCGTAACCTTAATTAAGATATGCGATTTGCGTCCAAAAAATTGTATCAAAACGTTCATTTAATTAGTTTCACTAATTAATTAATAAATACTATATAATTTCACATAAACAAAATAATTTCTCGGAAGTTTCGAGAATTTTTATGTTTTTAACATCGATCGTCGAACCCAACATCGAAGGAATACGACACTAATGCAGAACAGAGAAATACGCAGATTAAGACATATACTTAAATAGAATCTATATAATTATGTATAATAAATAACAAATATATTTTTTTAAATAGTCATTTTTCTACATAATTGGGTTATCATATACATAATTAATAGTCTTAGATTTTTCGTTAGGTTATAGAAGTTGTAACTTCGTTTGAGCGAACTATAAAATGAAACCTCCTTCGTTCTCAATACTATTAGAGTATATATTAGAAAATCCTCTCTCAGTACTCTCTTCATTCTGTGTATATTTCTTTAGAAACCCCAAAATTCAGCTTTCTTCTGCAATTCCAGCAGCGCGTGGTCTGTCCGTCATTATTCAATGAAAGAGTATTGTATAGGTATATACGCAATACCTATATTAACACAACTAAACCTGTGATGCTATAGTGTTTTTTGTTGTTATTACTTATTGTTTTTTGTTTTTGCTATTTAATTTTTTTTTTTTTATTGCCATAGTTAATATAAAGTAAACATTACTTCATATTAATTTTGAAATATTATTTAAACTATAAATTTTAGAGGGTTTTGATAATTTATAAATAAATAAAGTACGTAGTAGTAATTTAGTAAATAATTTATACTTTTTTATTTTATCTTTTATTTCATTAGGAACAGGGAACCTGGAACCTGTGTTGAGACACATCCGTTCCATATTTTCCACCGAATTCTGGAGGCATTGCTTGTTGAGTGGTGAAACTTTACGCCCGGCTTAGCATCTTTACCAGAGCAACGAAATGGAAATATTAAATATTTCATTCCTTCAAGTGGAAATCAAACCCACAATCGTCTCTTTTACACTCGCACGCATATGCACCTCAAAGGCTTTTTAATTTGTATGATTTTTGTATCCTTGCGCCATTATTGAATAATGAAAGGTATTCTAATAGTACCGCACAGATTTTCGCACCTTATATATTATTACAACAGTACCTAGATCAAAAGTATAAAATTACTGCATTCTCGAAAAAACAATCGACATTTCAAAATAAAATATATCATGAATCATTTAGTCCACGTACGCTAAAGTAAAAAAATACTAAAGTCTATTGGAATTTAATGACACACTCTTCGCTCTCGATATCATACACCAAAAAGTACTATGACATAGTTGAGGAACTTTAAAATGCATAGTCGATGCTCATATTGTCTAAGTTTTTGTGCTTTATCATTTGAGAGATTGTTATCGATAAGATCGGCCATTATCAGCCATCAAAAATGCTGTTTCGAATTTCGAGCCGGAAAAACAACTTCCACATGAACTCAAACTCCCTAATTTGTTTTTTCTCCGGGTCCCGATATAGAAAGCCATTACGTAATTGGTCAGTAGAAATTTGATTAGAAATTTGGTTCCTTGCGTTAATGGCGAGTCGATTTTTGTCCTTGAACATTTAATACGTTGGTTTCGTTGAAGCTTTCGGGGTTTAATTAATTATTGCAAATTATATGGGTAGTTTATATGTGGCGATAGGAGTACGCGGACATCGTTGATCGATATAGCTTATTAGTCACAGTTTACTGGGTGCTGGACTACTATACTTTTTCGTATAAGTTGTAAAGTACAACTAATCATCTTCACGCTGTATCCCTACTCGAGGAAATGAAATATCTTCTTAAATTTATATTTTCATTTTTTGCTCTTGTATCGACACCAAGCCCGGTGCTGAGTTCCGCCACTCGACCTTCAATGAGTCCACTCCAGAATCCGACCAAAAATGGGGAACGGAGCGTCTTAACTCTAATCTACCACTTGCCTCTAAATAATATATTGTGTGCGGGATACAGCGTGAATCTGATTCATATGTAGCAATCATACGGCATTGAAATATTAAATTGAGCTTAAAGGTGTCCAATGAAAGAAAGATATTGACATTGAAAGAGTAGTTTACTGCAGACATGTAATTACATAATAGGTAATGATTGCTTGACATATTTAAATACACTGGCAAAAAAGAATATATTATTTTATTCAACTTTCATACAATTTTAAACAATGTAGGTTTACATTGTATTATTATTACCTGTAGTAGAGTCTGCAGAAGAAATATTAAGATACTCTTTTTCTCACTTCCCACCAAATTTTCAACCGTTATCCGATTATGTTTTCAATCGTTTTAAAATTATTTAAATTATTATTATTATAAAGGTGTTTTTATAAGGAAACATTTCGTAATCTATCCCATACATTTGTGCGGTGTGCGGGATACGTGTACTTCTTTACATTTTAATAAAACCTACACATCCCCTATAATAGACATAAAGTTTCAAAAGTTTTCAGCCGTGTGGTCCCGGCTTAGAATAGGATCACCCTGGTACTGTCGGTGTCGTAAGAGGCGACTAAAGTACGTGTGGTAGAGTCACGTCACCAGTAATGGCAACACGCATGGGCAGACTCGACCGGATTTAATACCACCCCCGGCATTTTAAACCGGCGTGAAGTAGTGGCCCTTGCCACTGCGTTTCGCATTAGGTAATGCCGGGCCCCGGTGCCCTTCATCTCCACCTTAAAGACTGGCAACGCACCTGTGGCTCCTCTGGTGTTGCATGGGGTCGTGGGCGGCGGTGATCACTTACCATCAGGTGACCCGAACGCTCGTTTGCCTTGTCCTCTCCCATAAAAAAAAAAGTTATAAATCTTTAAACTGCGATGAACAAATTTTACTCGAAATTACAAATAATCTAAAGAATGCATGTAACTCATTAAGTAAGCATGTCAAAACTTCGCAAAGTTCGCATCCGGTGATTAAGGTCAGTGATTAAGCGAACACAAAAGGTGATAAGCCGTTTCTGATTGCGTGCGAGGAATTGATAAGGGATATCGGAAATGGTCATTCGCGTTGTGACTAAGGAGCCACCGAGTAAGGATGATAAAGTTATAAGGTATAATTAGATTTTGAGCTATTCAATATAATTAACATTTCTGTTTCCCATTATCCACCGAGTTCATGAAACAATGCGTGTTACGGACTCAACACCCTACATCGCCACGTGGACTCCGGGCGGAAAGAGGCTTGTATTATGAAGGTATTTGAATAAGAAGAAGTAACATCAGGTTTTTTGTTTTTCACTATTCATAATTTCCAATTATACAGAATGTTTTTGTCAGCACCACTTTAAATGAAACTACTCAAAATTTTACTACTCTATGAAAGTATAATAAATAAAAAAATGAATACAACAACAATGAAAAAGTTTATTTTTCAAACAAAATATATAATATAATTATCGTTGTAAAATGAAACGCCATTAGTTAAGTGCGACGCACGCACAACATAAGCCCATCAAAGGGATACCACCGCACACGCCTCATTCCGAAATCAAGTCACAGGTATTGGAGATAAAGTTCAAACTTGCTTAACGTTTAGTAGTAATTTTTTAGTAAGAAGCACGTTCCCATATAAAATAGAAAGGACACTATTGTTCTCTAGAGCCGTCCGTGCCAAAGTCCCGCGAGGAAGAAGTCTGCAGAGGAAATATAATATTAAGGTGCAAAGTTTTGTGTTGTAGTTTAAAGTAATATTTGTTCATCGCAGTTTTAAGATTTATAACTTTAACACTTTCACCGTTATTTACACCAGCGACATTATTTTTTATTATTTACACAAGCGCATGACGTCCGGATGCCCATGGTACGTACAGAACGTTGACCTACACAAAGATTTGGAATCAGAGTTGTTAAATGAATTCTGCAAGCACCTAGCCAAGCGCTAATATGAGCGTGCAGATTACCACACCAGTATAGCAATAAAGTTCATTCGAAAAATAAAGTATCAAGTGTTTACATTATTAGTATTTATGC
>JBAIZZ010000583.1:0-19993 GCA_037355905.1 Heliconius aoede | reverse complement strand
TCATCACGTACGTTGTGGCCATCAAGAATTGTCATAACTTTTATATACTTGTTAATTTTATAAGGATTTGTGCCATTAATCATTATATAATATATTAATAGGTTATATGTAGACTGTCGTAGTGCAATGGCACAGCGTGTGGACTGTTAACACGACAGTTGTGAATTCGAACCCTACTCGAGGAAATGAATCATTTAATATTTTCATTTTCTCGTTCTGGTAACAAGACAAAGCTTCGCTTAAGTTTCTTCTCTCATCATGCTGTCTCAAAAATTCGGAGGATTAGGAAATAGACTGTCGTACACTAGGTTCCCTCTGCCTATCCTGCTATATGCGTAATACATCGGGAAACAAAAAAGATTAAACTAAAATATTGTAATTTCTAGTTGTTTTTTAATTTACAAAAATCTTCGTCATTATATTGTTAAGTGCCAGCTGTTAAAAAGCTCTTTATTGTCCAATAGCTATAAAATGTAATTCCGTGCTACAACTGATAGCGAAATGTACCACGCAAGCTTCATTCCTGTTGGTACTTAAAATGTTTTACACTTTACTATGTACTTTAGAATAAAGTATTATACCGAGGCCCTCATAGACACCCCTATTTCTCAATAATGTCATTGACGCTAATATTCTAGGTTCAAATACTTATGAGAAAATATTGTATTTAATAATTTAACAAATAATATGTAACTTTTGTGAATTAAACGGAAAGTTCAGAAAAGGCTAATGTACGAGTATATTTAACTACATGTCCCTCGTTATTGCTGCACAGTCACACCCTTGTGCCTCGTAATTAAAACCAGAAAATACAATATTATACTGTAAATATGAGACCTGGACTTTTTCGTTATAGCTTTTAAAGATAATTAATTATAATATAGTTGGATATCGATTGAAATTCAAGTTCACAGTTTTATTAAATATGCTATGATTAGAACTGTCCTTGTCACGGAATAACGCTATTATATAAGATTTTTTATGAATGTACTAAAATGAAAGGAAAGTTTTTAAGCGTTTTTTTTTTCTATTATAAATACAAAGGCGATTGCTATTTTATCTAGAATACTTAGTTATGTTCTTTCTGTTCGTATTTTAGATAATAACCCTGTAACATCATATTAACTTAGCATTTTTTTATTAACATTTATTTTCGGGTTTTTTAGTTTGTTTTCTACCGATTATTTCAGATATACCCAGCAACGGGTACCCCAAAGCGGCCGCTAACGCGACTCCAAGAGCGTCTGGTCCGCAAGCTAGGACCCGCCGCCCATCCGTTTTACTTCGAACTGCCACCGCATTGTCCCGCCTCAGTGACTCTACAACCGGCCCCCGGCGACACGGGCAAACCTTGTGGCGTTGATTACGAATTAAAGGCTTTTGTTGCTGACTCTCAAGATGATAAGCCACATAAGAGGTGAGGATTTTTTGTATGTAACGGTTATTTTTTTTGCTTCATTCTTTTTGTGCATTTTAGAGTAAGCAAAGAGAATCAAATGTTAAATATCTTTTTGTATAAAATTTTCCTTATCAGATCTTCACAGCAGAACTGTTTGCTGAGCTGGTCCTAGTTTTATGTCAGTTAGAAAATTTAGAAGTATTCGCAAAAGTCTATTAAATAAAATTTTAATGTGAACCTAAATTAATTTAATTATAACATACTAAGATAAGTATAAGCCTAGTTCCCATATATTTATATATTAAAAATAGCTAATATTTGTACATTTTGTAGGAATTCAGTTCGGCTCGCAATCAGGAAGATTATGTACGCGCCAAGCAAGCAAGGAGAGCAGCCATCCGTCGAAGTGTCCAAAGAGTTTATGATGAGCCCTAACAAATTGTATCTGGAAGCCTCTTTAGACAAGGTAACTTAAATAACATTTTGTGCAAATTTTAAATTGTGAAACTGTCCCGTTTAAAAGTTAAACGAAACATTATTTGCTTTACGTCATTACTTTAAACTATAACTTTTAATTTGCATTGTAAATATCATAAATTATATATTTAATCTAATTAAATTTTTATTAAACTTTTCCAGGAACTTTACCATCACGGCGAGAACATAGCGGTGAACGTGCACATAGCAAATAATTCCAACAGATCAGTAAAACGCATCAAGGTGTCGGTGCGTCAGTTTGCGGATATATGCCTCTTCTCCACCGCACAGTACAAATGCACTGTCGCTGAGGCGGAGAGCGAGTGAGTGTTTTGGTATTAATCTTGGCATTAGTAATCGATTTTAGGTATCGATTATAGGATTTTTTGTATCGTTTTTTATTCGGTACAATTTGGAATTCTGTTTTTGTATCGGCCTTATACATTTTGTTTCTGTGTAAATATTTAAATGTAGTTTATTTAACGTTCTAAAAATAAAAAAAAATGGCAACAGTGCAATAATAGATATATTGATTAATTAAGCAATTTAATTTAAGCAACATGAAATTTTGAATTTCAACACAATTTTCAGCATGAAAGTATTTAGTACTAAATTACCGTATATGTAGTGTCGTTAACGTCGTTCTCAATTATCTTGTTTAAAATTTAAATACCACATCAAATAAACTGGAGTACCGGTATTATGTCAGACACACTGTACAAAAATTCCTTTGACAAAATTTTATAATAAATATTTGTAGCGCGTACGGCCCGCGCTGTCTCAAATATTTCCCTAGACTTTATTGAACTACTTAGTTTATATTTTGAAATCACCTAACCTTTTAATCAAAAAATAAAAAAAAATTTTTGTATATTTTTCAAAAAAACTACTGTAAAGTGTTCAAGAAGTCAATTTTCGAATATTAATTTATGAATATTGAAATATACGCAATCTATTTGATTTAAAAAATGTGTTAAAAATAAAAGTCCCATGTTATAATGAGACATATATTTATCTATTTATTAATATAAATATGTATGCATGACTATTTTTCAGGACATGTTTTGAGTTTTTTTGTTTTCGTTAACGTCAGAATTTCAATAGACGCAAAGTACAAATATATATATTTTTACTAAAATTATATCCCAATTTTTTATCGATACATATTTAAAAAACTAAAATATTCCTATTTCCTTCGTAAAACCTTTGTAAACTCCCATCAAGTTACGATCGTTCCGCAGGACAAATCACAATATGAGCGGACGTTACAATGCCGTATTCATGTGCCACTCATTCGTGTTCGTTTGAAAGTTGCCCGATCTCGGAAATGTGAACCTGACATATGAAATGGTGGCTTCCATTTTCTTTGTGGCTTTCAAAAAATTTTGTCGTTTTGACGATTTTAAATATTAAAAACTTATATTTAATTAATATGATTTAAATGAACTAACTACTAATATCGTTTCTATTACTTTATAATTACTAACTAAACTATTTTCAAGATTGTAATATGAGATATATCACAATGACAAAATACAACATATGTATAATAATAGTTTTTTTTTCAAGTACTTTGGTACAATAATTGTTATGAACCTGTTTATTGTAAAAATAGGTATATATAACTTAAACAGTAGTTCGACTGTAGAAATAGGAAAATACCAGATCAAATGATGACCATAGACTTTTTTATTCAGGGAGGAGACTGTATGGAGCATAAATAAAGTTCCCCTGATCGGATTATTCAGTAAGAAATTAAAAAAATCCGTGTAAGTGCCCAACGCGTGATTTCATTACGCATGTATGATATATGCCAAAGTTTTATATTTATTCCAAATTTTGTTTACTAATCGTATGGGGTTGGCTACAGCTTATTGAACAAAATATATTTTTTGGCTTATTTTTGAAGGGTGATTTTTGGTTTGTTTTATAATGGAAATATCTAGAACTCCTTTTAAATTAAGATCAAATAAAGCAATGATCATCGAATGATTAATTGCATATTATAGTAGCATAGTTATAGTAGTCTATACCATTTGTTTATGTGGTACATTAAATAAAATACAATTTTCAAAGTACCAGATGTAATTCATATGAATGAATCATTCAACTCACTCAACTCAACTCACTTTTATATTTAAAGCAAATCTGAATACTTTTTTTTTAATGTGTACATATGAAAAGAGATGGCTTACTTCTTTACGTTTAATAGCAATACTAATACCCACAATGAATGCGCAGCACCCAATTATTCTTTACTTAACTTCCAAGAAACGAAAGCTTTACACTATGAAACAAAAAAAACAACTATACTTAATAACTTCTAAGGAGCACATGCTCTATCTTTCTTGCAAATATCTTGAATTTTAAAAAAGCACTCACCATCTAAAAAATAAAATAACGTTAATAAATCCTTGTTATTACATATTATATATATAATAAGATATATTTTTTTGTAAGTTTACATGTTTATTCTAGAACATTGTTTGCAGGGAAGGTTGTCCGGTGGGCCCCGGCTTCACTCTGAGCAAAGTATTCACTTTGACACCTCTACTCGCGAATAATAAGGACAAATGGGGATTGGCGCTCGACGGGCAGCTTAAACATGAGGATACTAACCTCGCGTCTAGTACACTGTGAGCTTATTTAAAATTGTTGTTAATTATTTCTTAGGATATAATAACTTTATTAATATAAAGAAAATAATAATTTAATTAAGAGGCCGTCGTGGCGCAGTGGCACAAGGATGCCGCCCGCAAACGCGACGGTTGTGGGTTCGATTCCCACTCGAGGAAGTGAAATATTTCTTTACGTTTATATTTCCATTTTTCTTCGCTCTGGTGTCGACACAAAGCGCGGCGGTGAGTTCTGCCACTCAACACGCAATGCCTCCAGAATTCGGCAGAAAGTGGGGAACGCAGTGTCTTAACACCATGATTCCCTCTGCCTACCCCGCTGTATGCGGGATACAGCGTGAAGCTGAAAAAATAATTAATATAAAAATACAATATTGAATCTTGTTTAATTCGCAATGTCTTTAAAATAAACATAAAATAAAGAATGGATTAACTAATTATAATAATCTTGTCTTTTCAGTATTGCAGATCCATCGCAACGCGAAAATTTAGGAATCATAGTACAATATAAAGTGAAGGTCAAGTTGTGTCTCGGACCTCTCGGCGGGTGAGTTGTATAATATATATTTGCATTTATAATATAAATATATATACAAAAGGCCGTCGTGGTGCAGCGGCTGTAACGCGACGGTTGTGGGTTTGATCCCCACTCAAGGAAGTGAAATATTTATTTACGTTTATATTTCCATTTCTTCGCTCTGGTGTCGAGGCAAAGGGTGGCGTTGTGTTCTGCCACTCAACACGCAGTGCCTCCAGAAATCGGCAGAAAGTGGGGAACGGAGTGTCTTAACACTAGGTTCCCTCTGCCTACCCTGCTGTGTGCGGGATACTTGATATTCCATGAATCAGCTTCACGCTTATTATTAATTATATATACCTGGAATAATATTTAGATAAATATTCAGAGTATCCGTGTAACTTTAGTTTTCAAATACTACAAGGCGGTCTCTAAAGTATGTTTAAACGCGTAAAATTGTAATTTACATATTTTTAATAAGCGGATTTTTTACGTTATTTTGTTTTTTTTTTCCATAATTATTTGATATGTATACATATTTTGATATGTATACTATTGGCATCCTTACCACAAACTCGTCGACCATAAATTACGTCACTGTTTAAGAAGATAGAGGCTGTTGTGAAGAAGTGTGACATTATTTGGCAAATGGTGGGAAGGGGTCATCATATATTTCGTGTCATCACATTTTAAAATATTATCTACAAATTATAAACAAAATTTATTAACTGTTGATTTAACATACTAATTTCTAAGTGTAAAATTGCAAAACGTTCCGCTGTTACCAGATGTGATAAGTACGAGGGAGGGGTCAAAAGTCATGAAGTTCATGTGACTTAATTTATGCATGAACCCCCGACGATGAGAAGCAAAAGCAAAATAATTTAATTTCTCCATTTCTTTTATCCTTTAGTGAACTGAGCGCAGAGCTGCCCTTCATCCTGATGCACCCCAAGCCGGAGGAGGAGGCCCCGCGGCCGGCGCCCGAGCCCGCGCCGCAGGACCACGACCTCATACAGCTGGACCCACATCCGTACGTGTTATCTATACATTTAATAAAAATATAACTTATCAATGTCTGTACATGGAACTTCTATAAGAAAATACATTATTAGAGTATTTATGAAAGGAATAGCACCCAAAACGATATTTTCCTATATAAAACAAAATGTCTCAAAATGTAATAGAAATATTAAAAATTTTATTTTATTTAGCTATACACTATATTTAAACTTTAATTGCTGCATATAGCAGCCCCATACCTTATTTAAAAATCTTATGTATTTTTTTTACCTTTTTATTCTTTTGTCATATATTTAAATAAATTTACTCATTTTTTCTTGTATAATTCAAACATCTTCGTTCCTATAGAGACGAGAATGGCCAGGAGCAAGACGACGATATCATATTCGAGGACTTCGCCCGACTGCGGCTGAAGGGCGCTGACGCTGACGCTTGAACACGCACGCACAAACCTCACACAACACACACACACATATGTACAAACACATACATATATGTAATAAATGGTCGTATGTAATGTACAGTGTAAACTATATAGCGTCAGTGTGTGATGATATTTATTATTTGATCACATTAAATTTGTAATTAACAATTATATTTAATAGCATCGCTACTTTGCAGCTGACAGTTGAGGTAACTAAGGACTAGAAAACAAAACAATAATATAACAACCAAAAGATTTTACGAGTTTTCTTGTTCATTTCACAGCTTTGAAAGTCTTATTTTTATGCTGAATACAAATGTAGTGTTGTCAAATATGGGAAATAAACTTAACTAGCCAGAGTCGAGTAATTACGACGCTTCAGTTCGTTGTTAAATCGACTGACGTTATGTGAAGTTTACACTTTATATGTATGTATGATACTACACCAGCGAGGAAACACTAAGTACTGCTTAGTAGGAAGTTAAAGTAATGACAGTGCCCAGTCACTCTGTACAGTGTATATGACGATTTACAACTTAAATATAATATCGATTAATTAATAGATTGAAGATTGAAGAAATTAACTCTTCGATACCGCTCGTGGAGATTTTTCTATTTAATAATTATTTGAAAGTAAATTAGTCCTAAGTGGACGTGGCATTTCAAAAAACAAAATTGTCGCCACATTTAAAAGTACCTATAGAGAGCGTGAAGCGTCTTAATGTAATAAAAATTTTATATAATTATTATTGGTGTATATTATTAATTAAATATATGTGGAAAAATTATTTTAATAGGATTATTGATCAAATATGCAGTACAAGTTTAGATTTTACTTCTTTATGTTAATATATAATTTTAAAAAAGAATAATCATTGTCCATCGAGTTGGTATGTTAGCCAATTATAGTACAATATGTTTGTCAACGTGCATTTATAGAATACGTGTTTTGTATCGTTAATGTTACTTTCTTTGGGTAGCGATGTCAGATAATGGAATAGGAGAGGTATGGTTCAATGTTATATATATATAAAAAAAAAGTAAAACAACATAATAAAATGTCAATGTATGTCTCTCATATTAATTTAAATTTTGGATGTTTAAAGATTTTCTTTCAATTATTAACTTCCATTTTCGCCAATTCCATAAACATTGCTAAAATGTAATTAAATCAATAAATGAAATGTCAATCGTGAACTATGAAGTAATTGAAACGGCTCAATACCGCCAAAGTACGTACGGAACACATCGTCTTATGAATACTATTTAATCATTGACTATGTACATTTGTTTTCTGTACAGTAGATGTAAATTATGTGGCATGTTTACTTGTAGATTAAGCTTTGTAATGCACAAAATATTTTACTATTAATGTTTTATCTGTGTAAGGAACAAGTATTTTAATATTATCTATTACATTATGTCTATGTCTTCATTCTGCCGCCTATAAACAATAATTGGTTTTTCATTATTTTGCTCAATGTAAGAAGTTGTAAAAAACCAAACCCTATATTTCGATATACAACATGGATATGCCTTTATTAAAATATATTCTTTTTCATGTTTCCAATCAAATATCTTAAAATTGTCATGCCCATGTAAATATATCAACGAATAATTTTATTGTTTGTCATAATGCAGCTATTTTAATTTTAAAGAACAATGAACAATTGCATTTTTAAAGTACATTGTATATATTATTATATATCGTGAATGCATTTTAAATCTGTTGGTATTCCGATTCATGTTTGAATTTTATGAAATTACATAACAATTTGAAATGTGACTACTATTATTATTATATTATGTTGAATTGTATTTGTATTATTTTTTTGTTTTAGAACATGTAGTGATGATGTAAACGGAAATAGAACAAAGTAAAGGATTTGCACCTAAATAGCCTAAATATAACACGCTTGAGTACAGTGAAAGATACAAAATTAATGAAAATTTAATATTATTTTAGGGTTTACCTGATGCAAAAACATATTTTGTCTTAGATCATTAATTCATGTAATAGAATTTCGTAAATTAATAACAAGTACACAATGATTGGTGTCCATAGAGTAAGCAGGAAATGAAAATGTTGTAAACATGAAATACGCAAAGCTACACACATTTTTTTAATTTTACATCGAAAACATTTTTGATGTATACTTTTTCAATAAATATGTAACCAATAATTGTGGGGTTTTATTATATAATATTATGAATTTTGTGCGGCTAAATCCTAAAAAATAATAACCTTAAAAGCTCTGGCGAAGCTAAGCTTGAGTTTCAGAAAAAGCTCCAATTTTTGTACGGAATCCTCGGTGGGACAGCCCGACTCGCGGTTGTCCGTTTTTTTAATCTTGGATGAAGAAAAACGGTATCTGAAAGTAGTGAAACTACAAAAGTAAAAAAAAATAGTTTGCCTTTTTTAAAGATTACAGTCGTTACAAAAATAAAAAATATATAATAGAGGCCATCAACCGTCGGCGGCTGAGGAAAGCAATTTTAGGTGCAACTCACACTTGGGTGGAATGAATTTATTATTTTTGTTTCCTCGCTTTGGTAGCGAGAGGCAAAGCGTGAGTGGATTTCCGCCAATCAACATTCAATGCCTCGAGAATTCGGAGGAGAGTGGACAATGTAGTACTAACTATAAATGAACGTTTATAATATTACAATAATTATTTCATGTACAAACGAATATTATATGAAATATGCAAATTAAATGCTAAATGAGATATGACAAAAGAATATCAAAAATTAATAAGCGTTTTGAATCTTTTTTCAAAAAAAACTTATGAAGTTGGCCCTGATGTCCTCTAACGTTATGGCGGAGTAAAAAGATGATAAAAAATAATCGATATTAAATTGGCTAAATTTAAGTATAGGCCTGAGTAATTTATAGTCTGTAATTTATATAACGTAATTTTTTGCTAGTTCAAGAGTTTTGAAAAGAGTTGAAAGCGTTTTCGAACAATTTAAAAGTACCTAATCGATATTTGTTCGATTCCGGTTCCGATGGACAATTCGAACTTGGAATTTGGCGTCACTGTTTGACAGATTGTTCTTATAATCTATGTTTACGCAGAATTGTAGGTTATAATTCTCTATTATTCTGCAGATTAATATAAAATTATGAAATAAAAATACTCTGAAGTATTACGACAACAAAATGATTTAGACCATTTTTTAATGTAGTTTTACTTATGAGGATCTTTTAACTAACTCCGAATATTGTAAAAATCTTTTGGAATTTATAAGTGAAATATAAATGAATTCGTATTTTCATACTTTACAACCGTGTAAAAAATGAGTTCTCGAAGTTTATCTAAAAGGGAACTCGAAGAATTACGTAAAAAAGAGGAAGAAGAAGCAGCTGCTCATGTAAGACTATCCTAATAATTACCTCATACACTGATTTGTTCTATTGGATTTGCTATGATAACTAAATTCTTTAACATAAAATAAATATTAAGTTTTTATTTCGACAAATTATAAACAACATAAAACTTTAGAGGTAGATACTTCTAAAGTTTTATGTTGGATGAAAATATTCCTAATTTTATATTTTTGTTAATATAATATATTCCTACACAAATAACTTATAATGCACAGAATTGTAATCTAAACGGAATATATTTAACTTTAATATATATTTTTAGGTATTTAAAGAGTTTGTTGAAACATTCCAAGAAGTACCTAGTACTACATCTAAAGTTTGGGTGAAGGCTGGTACATATGATGCTGGCGCCAGGAGTAAGTAATTTTTAGTGTTATAAGCAAATATTAAGCATTTTAAAGTAAAATTTAAGGAAAAATTGTTATAAAATACATATGAATGCAAAACTTTCACTCTATGATATGAAGGCAAAATGTGACATTGCTCTGCCTCTCTGTGACATGGTTTTGCCTCTCAACACCTTCAGTCTTGAAAATGTTGCAGAAAGTGGGAGTATGGAATGTTGATCAACAGTACCTTTGCATATCCTGCTATATGTGGGATGGAGTATAACATAAAAAACCTGTTTTACTTATAATGTAATTAAAAATAGCCATAATTATAGGCCAATAAATTTGTTATATTTATATCTCATTCATATAATAATATTTGATTAATGCGACATTAAAAAGGATTTAAAATTGGGAAATATTTTCAAATATGTATACATATCACCCTTTTTATTACTAGAGGAAGATACATCAGAGCGTGGCAAATTATACAAACCAGTTTCACGTTTGGAAGAGAAGCGCACAGCTACCGAAGCTGAGGTAGTAAGAAGTCTTGCACTTAGATCAGAGCCTGTGGGAAGAAATATAGGCAGAAACAAGAAGACAGGAGACAAAAAGAAAAGTAATTTGGAGCTTTTTAAGGAAGAGCTAAGACAGTAAGTTATTTTGATACCTGGTTAAAATAAGGAGGTCATTGTGATACAGGTGTTTGTGGGTTCAGTCCTTACTCAGGGCAATGAAATATTCTCATTTCTCCTCTCTGGCAAGACAGAGCATTGTGTTGAGGGACAGAAAGACTTTCTAATTTTTTTAAGAGTGGTACCATTGTGGTATAAGGTTTCCAACTGTCTTTACCGAAATTAGGATATTTTTATAATATACAAGTGTTTCGTCCAAAATATACTTAATTAATCCAATTTATTACTTTAATATGATTTAAATTACTTTATTTCAGAATCCAAGAAGAAAGATCGGAGCGTCACAAATTCAAGAATGTACTGCGTGACCGTGGCGTCGTGGGTACAGAGCCACCAATGGATACAATACCAGATGTGGGCTCTTATGATACCGGAGATCCTAATACTACTAATTTGTACCTTGGGAACTTGAATCCAAAAGTACGATATATATTTTAATGTAAAAAACTTGCTTGCTTTCAAGGTCTTATATCACTTACATAAACTTCAGCATCACGTAAATGTCACTTTTAAAAATATTAATGTATAAAGCACTTCTGATGATATCAGAATAAATTTCATTATGTGTACATATATACATACATATAAGGATTGAAGCCAGTCTTGGCGCAGGGCACATGTGCACTGTAAACCCTAGGGTTGTTGGTTCCATTTCTACTCATGAGAATGAACCATTTTGATATTTTAATAGTTTATTCCAGTAATTTAATATCTATTTTAGACGGTTCTAAAATATAATGATAAAGATACTATTTTCTGATGATGAGTTTTCAATGTATATGTCAATAGTAATATAATTAAACTTGATGATGCGAAAAAATGATAATATGAAACTCTATATTAGGTAGATGCAAAAAGTAATTGAAAGGCATGTTTATTTTTTTTACTTTAACCACTTATGATCAATCAAAAGTTATGATTAAATTTCATGTAATTGGTTTTATTTGCTTATTTTTAAATATAGAATATGTTTATATGGCACTATTTTATCTACAAACCTAACACAGAAGCCAGTCTTGTCTGCCTTTTTGATCGAATTATTATTATGAATCTTGCAAGTTAATTTTAATTGTAAACTGACTCAACTTTTACTTGATTAGAAAACTTATATAACAAATTGGGACCTAGTAGGGTTTGAACCCATAATAACTCAATATAAACAAGATGTCACAAACATATAAGTAATTTGACATAGCTTGATGAATGTATGGCTTAGTGGTCAGATCGTTTGAACGGTTTCCAAGAGTCGCTTATTCAAATCCTACTATGTTAAAATTTTTATGTTTTCTAAAAAAGTGTTTCTCTTTACTAAGAATCGAATCGAATAACATTTTCAAAATATTAAAAATAAGTTAACTTTTATTTTGCCTATATGTAAAAGATAACAGAACAACAACTAATGGAAATATTCGGTCGTCATGGACCTCTGGCCAGTATTAAGATAATGTGGCCGCGTTCGGACGAGGAGAAGGCGAGGGGAAGGAACTGTGGTTTTGTAGCTTTCATGTCGAGGAAGGACGGCGAAAGGGCGTTGAGGTGTATTAATGGTGAGTGTTCAACTTAATTTAGTTTGCCCAGAACACATCAATTTGATAGATGAAAAGAAAATATTTATTTATGTTTTCATTTCTTCGCTCTGTGAAGTCAGCCGTGTGGTCCCGGCTTAGAATAGGATCACCCTGGTACTGTCGGTGTCGTAAGAGGCGACTAAAGTACGTGTGGTAGAGTCACGTCGCCAGTAATGGCAACACGCATGGGCAGGCTCGACCGGATTAATACCACCCCCGGCATTTAAAACCGGCGTGAAGTAGTGGCTCTTGTCACTGCGTTTCGCATTAGCTAATGCCGGGCCCCGGCGCCCAACATCCTCAACCTTAAAGGCCGGCAACGCACCTGTAGCTCCTCTGGTATTGCATGGGCCTTGTCCTCTACCATAAAAAAAAATATGTATGTACATGTATATCCTTATAATTTCTTTTTATTGGAATTTGTAATTTTTAAAATATACTTGGATAAATCAGTTTCACGATGAATCCCGCTCACAGAAGGGTAGGCAGAGGGAACATAGTATTAAGACACTACTGTTCACATTGCGTTTTAAGTGGCAGAACTCAACTCTCAACAGAAAGGAAATATAAATTTTATGTAAATATTTTGTTGCTTCGAGAATTCCCCAGATCGATCTCACAACCAGTCACTTTTATAAACACACTTTGAGCCCCTGCGCCACGACTGGCCTTTTTGAATAATTGTATTAATTTTTATTCAATTATTATTATTTTGATTATCGTTTACTTCGAAAGCAATATTAGGATCATTTCAAATTTGTTTATTTAGACAGTTCGGACATTAGAGGTGAGTGTTGATGCGCTATTAGTCTACACTATGTTACGCAAGTACCACGACTGCTCTGACCTCGTCCTGCATTGACTCTTACACAGTGTAGGCACGGTGAATACATAGAATGCTTAATAGTTTCTGATCACAGTTATTTAATATAATTACAGGCAAAGAAATAATGAACTACGAGATGAAGCTTGGGTGGGGTAAAGCGGTGGTAATACCGCCTGTACCCATCTACATCCCGCCTTCCCTACAGCAGCCTTATAAGCCACCGCCGCCTTCTGGACTGCCCTTTAATGCTCAACCACCCAAACATTTGGTTGGAAAGGTGGGATATAATAACATACTTAATTTTTTTTATAAATAGATGTCACAAGTAATAATACCAGTTCAGCTACTCATCGCCCGAATTTAAAGCATTGCCTCATGTTTTTAATTATTACGCCCTTCCAAAGCTGGAAACCTAAATAATTCTTTCATAATAAATAGAGAGAAAAAAATCATTGTCCCACTGACTCCATGATCTGTAATTAATAATAATAAGATCCATAATATGAAGAGAAAAATTATAATATTAATCGTAGTAATTGGTCACCGTAGATACCAAGAGTGCGGCCAGGGGATCATTATCCAAACGACCCGGACGAACGTCAGCACTATGAACAGGTAACATCTTGTACATATAGGTTTTACAAATAAAATAATCAAATACTCTTGTTATATAATATTTCAAGTATTCTTTATTTCTATATGTTTCCAGATTTTATCACAATCTATTGTCAAAGTAGTCATACCAACAGAAAGGTAGGTCATATATGAAATGATATATTTTCTAATAAAAAAATGTTTAAAAAAAATATTTTCTAAATCTTTTATGTAATTACTTTTTGTTTGTTTGAGGCCGTCGTGGCGCAGCGGCATAAGGGTGTGACTAAAACGCGACGATCGTGGGTTTGATCCTCATTCGAGGAAGTGAAATATTTATTTACATTTATATTTCTATTTCTTCGCTCTGGTGTCGAGGCAGAGCGTGGCGTTGAGTTCTGCCACTCAATCAGTCTCCAGAACCATGCCTCCATTCGGCATAAAGTGGGGAACGGAGTGTCTTACTTAATGTTAAGACATTAATGGTTACTTCTGTCTACCCTGCTATGTGTGGGGTACAGCGTGAAGCGGTTTTTTTTGTTATATAATTGACATATAGCCAATATTTAAATTTATTGAATAAAATTCTTAAAATAACCATATATTTTTGTTATTTTAGAAACATCCTAATGCTAATACATCGTATGGTGGAATTTGTGATCCGCGAGGGTCCAATGTTCGAAGCCATCATTATGAACAAAGAAATGAGCAATCCATACTTTCGATTTCTCTTCGAAAATCAGTCCCCTGCCCATATATACTATAGGTGGAAATTATTTTCAATGTTGCAAGGAGATACGCCTAAGCAGTGGAATTTGGAAGATTTTAGAATGTTTAAAGGTTAGATAAAAAAGGTTTCGTAAATTTTGATTTACAATAACATTTATTAGGAAAAAAAATAGAAATAATATAATAACGCAGTAGTAGTAAGTAATATAATAATGTACATTGACAACTGGTAAAGTTATAGTAAAATTCGGATTATTGCTCCAAACGTACAGGAAAAAATAAACGGTACAGTAATTCTCAATGTAGTATTTAAACTATTCGGGCCTCAGTAAAGGTCTATATTTGAAAGAATGTAAAATTTTTATATTACATTAATGCCTATAACATTAATATTTTATAAATATTTTACATTCACTTAAACAGTTTTTGTTTTAGGAAAAATATACATTATTATGTTTTATAGAATTTATAATATTTGTTTATCTATTGGACCTTAAATCAGGTGGATCAGTATGGCGTCCGCCGGTAATGAACCTGTTTACTTCTGGCATGCCTGACGAATTAGTAGAGGAAGAAGATGCCAAAGAAAACATTAGGGGCACATTGTCTAATAAGTAAGTTTTAAAAATAAAAAATATAACTACAAATTATTTCAATAACTATATTTTATATAATTTTAATGGTGACAAACATGTTATCTTCCAGCCAACGAGACCGCCTAGAGGAAATAATCCGCGCTCTTACTCCTGCCCGTCGCAGCATAGGCGAAGCTATGGCGTGGTGCCTCGAGCACGCAGAGGCTGCAGGAGAGGTCGCCGCCTGCCTCGCGGAATCCCTTGCGCAACCACGGACGCCGCCTCCTAGACGTGTGGCACGCTTGTATCTTGTGTCTGATATATTGCACAATGCGCAGGCGAAGTTGACGAATGCCAGTGCTTATAGGGCTGCGTGAGTGTTGACTTATTAAAATTTTTCTTTGTAATTTATGAGGATTTGAAAAATGTAAACTACAAAAAATTTGAGTGCTGTGTGAGTGTAGAGTTTTGCAAAGCATAATAATACTTTGCAAGCTTTGATTTTACTTTTATTTCAAATAATATACCAAGCAAATATATGCATATATAAGTCATAGACTATAGTGTCTACCAGCTACTGTAAAATATGCTGTGCCTAGTTTCTGTCAGTTCTGCTGTCAGAGGGAAAGTAAATTGTTGAGTAGAGAAGGCTCCTCTGGTGTTGCATGGGGTCGTGGGCGGCGGTGATCACTTACCAACAGGTGACCCGAACGCTCGTTTGCCTTGTCCTCTCCCATAAAAAAAAAGTGATCTTGTTTGCTCTTATTTCTGTTTTCTTCTTGAAGCACTTGTTACTTTAGTGTTTAGCATATCAAGGCAACTGTCTGTTGCCTTGATATGCTAAACACTAAACAGGCAGTTTTTGGAGCGCGGTGAAGTCAGGCGATGTCTCCGCACAATTGTACAGTGTGACACTCAAATGAGAAGAGAGTCCCGCATCGCTCGTTCCCACCATTCAAGCGCGCGTCACTCACCCCACTTTCTAAAAGCTTCCAATAAACATTGACATTACACAACTGACCGTACTGCCATCTCTGAATATACCCAAGTCAAATAAATGACTTGACGTTCCGTTCAAACTCTGCGATAAAAATATATAATTTTTATTATATATTTTTTATATAGTTAGTTATATATAGTTTTATATAGTTATTATAGTTTTATTATTTAAACAATTGGCATTATTTTAATCGAGTTTAGGAATGTTGTAAGGACATTTTTATTCAAAATATAAACAAATATAATTTTGCTAAGACTATCACGCCTAATGGAGAACACAATGTCTCCACACTAACCTGTTTCCCCTTTATCTGTGGAACAGGTTCCAGGCTCGGCTGCTGGACATGATGCGGTCGTGCCACTTGGCGTGGGCGCGCACATCATCGCGCATGCAACAGGAGGGGCTGCGCGCTCGTGTCACGCGCGTGCTGCAGGCGTGGGCCGACTGGGCGGTGTACCCCACCGACCTGTTGCTTGCCGCCAACGACGCGTTCCTCGGGCAGACGTCTACGGTCGTGGGGGTACGAGATTTTTACTATTTTGTACTGAATGATAAGTTATATGGTTAATTTTTTGAACGTGGGATAAATGGGTTATAGGTTTACTAAAGTTTAAAGAACGATTAACAGAAAAATCTCTGCGTTATATTTTTTTCAATTAGTATGTATGGACGAGGTGTGTTACAATTAATATAATTAGATTTTTTTCAATTCATCCACTTTCTATTTTATACTTTGAAGAAATTAAAGTAATCCCACTAAGATATAAAACACTTTTGTCAGCGACACAGCCCGCGAAACTTGAAAATTTTTCTTAAGTTTTAAAAACATCTGTTTGTAAATGCTAAAAGTCATTATAGGATATTTTATTGGGAAAAGTGTGTCTTAGGTCACTACGTTTTTAGGGTTCCGTCCTCAAAAGGTAAAACTAAATATTTAAGTTGGCTTCCATTTATAAAATACATGATTTTAGCAGTTTTATAGATACGAAACCCTATGTGCGCGAGTCCAACTCGTACTTGGTTAATGTTTTTGTTTTTTTTTGTCATCCACATTATTGACCAAGTTAAGGTTACAAGAATTTCCGTATGAATTAATATTAATATATATTTGAATAATTCAAAATACCCCTACACAGGAAGATGAATCCCGTCCAGATAACGAGAACACAGACAGTCAACTTGATGGTACGGTCTCCCCCTCGGGCTCGACAGCATCAGGAGGTTCAGCCGGTTCAGGGGGCTCTGGGGGCTCTGGTCCCCTAGACGGCGCAGCCCTACGCCGACTTGCGGAACAGAGACCTGTGCAAGCCACAGTACATGCTGATATTAGTGATATTGATGGCATACCTGGTGAGTACTAATTTAATAAACTTACTCGCTAATATTTTGATTTGTATTAATTCGTCCATCTTAACTAAGAATCTGAGCCATATTTGTTCTTAGTTTTGTGTATGGTATCCACAGTCACTGTAGTCATTGATACTAATGATTTTGATTGGCTTTCGTTTGTTGATGATTCATATTTTACTTTTGCTTTTTATTAACTTGAATTAAGCAGTTTTGGCATGACATTTACACTAAAACGCAATAGCTAATAATTAAATAACAATAGTCGCAATACAAGTACAGTTAGTCATTATTTTCTAAACTCGGCTTCACGCTGTATCCTGCACACAGCAGGGTAGGCAGAGGGAACCTCGTGTTAAGACACTCCGTTCCCTATTTTCCACCGAATTCGCCTCGACACCAGTGCAAAGAAATTAAAATATAAATTTAAATAAATATTTTATTTCCTCTTTCCTTTTATTTCCTTTCCTCGAGTGGGGATCGAGCCTATTATTATACTAGTCGATTTTGCACCACACTTCGTGCCCCTGCGTCGACTGGTCATTATTTTCAAATTTTAATATAGGTATTTTGTTCCACCAGTTGACGAAGACATAGACGGCATACCACTCGAGCCCGACGCCGACGATGGGGACGCAGAGGGGCGCAGCGTGGCCGGCTTCGTGCCCTCGCGATGGGAGAGTGTCGAGCTTGCTACCGAGTCCACGGTCGTTGAGGATTATGTTGAAAGGTAATATCTAATCGCCACCTTAAACTCGTAAGCTTCATATAGTAATATAAAAAAACTTCCACGGTTTGGCTGGAAGAGATCTCTCATAGAGATAACTTCACCTTTGTGAACTAAATATTTTTAAAGTTATTTTCTTATGTTAGCTTAGTACAATATTGATATTGATATATAATAAGGAGTGTTGAAGCTTGCAGTTTTATTTGTTTACATTTATGAAAGATGTTTTTTTTATATTTACGATTGCAAGTTCTGATAAGAAGACTAGACTAAGACTTTGTTCTCTTTTGCTTTTGGCCTCACCCTTATTACCAAAAAAAAAAAAACGGAATTCCAAACCTTGCTGTCACCTCTTTCGCCTCGTCTTCTGTCGTCAACTTTTCATACATACTTTACATTGGGTCCACATAACCACACAATCTTTCTCGACATCATCGATACTGGGTTTTCATAGGTCAACCAAAGACTTCCCCTTGCCTCTCTTACCACTCGCTCTTCATTCGTTATCATATTTAGTTTTGCCTAATTAATTGTATTCGCATTTTTCGTCTCTCATTCTCTCGTAACACACAAACCTGTCCCTAAATGAACCGTCATCACAATCTTCTTTATTCATATTGTTACATTCTTTCTAACATCCGCATAGTAGTACACGTATCCTATAAAGAGATGGCATCTCCACAGCATACATTGTTCTTTCATATTTCTTCTAATATTTCGTTTCGCTGTTATATAATAGCGTCGGTACCACAATTGCACTGTGTATGGCCAAACGCAGAATGCAGTTAAGGCACCGTTAAGTCTATTACTTGCAGCCATATGCCTACGTTCTTCTCCTTCTCTGTCTTTACTAAATGTTTATAGTGTAAATATAGCGGCACTCGCCCAACTAAGCCGGTTTACACTGCTTTTTGACAACCGGCGCACTAATTAATTCATTATTAATACTTTATTGAAGTGTTCAATATATTTTATTGAAGTGTTATTAAAAGTTCTGACTTCTGACTTTACTTTTAAAGTCATTCTCATAAATGGAAAGCTCAGTTTAAGCCTTGTGAATTGTAGTTTTATTAATTTCTACTCAATTGATTTATTTATTAATTTTATTATATATAAGTTTAACTTACAATTTTATAATTTGTATGCTTATATTACTTTTATACAATACTTATCATATATTATATAATACTTTTTTATACTACTTTTCTATAATGAATACTAAAGCTAATTCTCATCAATCATATCCTAACAGCACAGAACCCCAATCACCACCGCGCGACACCACCGACACGCGCGACGCTCGCGACACTCGCGAGGCGTCCCTCCGTCGCGAGACACTCCGCGACATCGAAGTGCGAGTACTGAAATATGCGGATGAGTTGGAAACGGGGACCCGCACTCTACGGCCGGGGCTCGCCGCTCAGGTGCAAATACAACATTATAGACGGAAGCTTATTAAAAAGGTGGGTCGGTTATGTATACCTTGTACTGAAATTGCAAGCAATATACTACTTTACAGAATTAATTATTTGCATTTCCTGGCTTGGTACACAAAACGCGGCGTAAAGTTCTGCCACTCATAACGGTATGTCTGGAAAATTGGTTGATGCGTGAGGAACGGAATGTCTTAATACGAGGTTCTCTCTGCCTATCCCGCTAAAAAAATAATTATTATTTATTAATATTAAAAAATATATTAACAGGCACTTAAAGAGGCAAAGGATCAAAAAGAA
>JBAIZZ010000582.1:0-20193 GCA_037355905.1 Heliconius aoede | reverse complement strand
AAAAAAAAAACAGATTTTTATATTAATTTTCTGCTGGAAATTATGAATACTCTAATTTATTATATATTTATTAAATTACCTGCAAACCAGCTTCAGAAACATCAGTAGCGCCAAGATCCAGGGCTCTCAACCTCGAACATCCTCTCCCAATAGCTTCCACGCCGTCGTCACCCACAGCTCCACAGCCCCTCGCGTTGAGATACCGTAACTTGTAGCACCTCCTTGCTAATGTACTTATACCTGAATCTGATACCTGGAAAAATTGGTTTTTTTTTATGTGAAATTATATTATATTATTTTAAATATACATGTAAAGGGTATTTATAGCTTCCCTCTATACTCCGCATTTATTAGAATTCAAGAGAAACAAAAGAAGCTAGTGTTAAGACACTTCAAGCTCCACTTACCGCACTTACCTAAATTTTTGTGACATTATGAATAGCGTTGAAGCTTAATGCAGGGCTTTTGTCTTTAAACATCGAGAAAATAAGGACAATTATTTCATTGAGAGGACATCGAATCATTCATTATTAACATTAACAGTAAAACACTAACTACACTAAGTATACCCTATTATAATCAGCTTCACGCTGTATCCCGCATACAGCAGGGTAGGCAGAGGGAATATAGACTTAAGACACTCAGTTTCCCACTTTACGCCGAATTTTGGAGGCATTGTGTGTTATAATAATAAGTATGGTATTAATTTTGTATTTAATAAAATAAACATTAACATATGTATGAAAACTCAAATTATAACATTATTTAATCTTTAATACATCTATCTTATCACGTTTCTAAATTATATTAAAAATAAATTATTAGGATTAAGATAAAATATTTCTAGTGTTATTGACGCCCCTGGAATTTTTATATTAAAGTTTATTTATATTTATTATTTTTATATCGTCTGTATACAATAACAATTAAAGCAATCGAGATGTTTTGTAGTAACAAACAAATATTTACGCATATAACTAAACAGAGCATTATTATAGCAATAAAAAATCAAAAAAATAAAAGAAAAATAATATTCTATGATGCTGTCGTAGCGCAGCGGCACAAAGGTGCTACTGTAACGCAACGCTTGTGGGTTCGATCTCCACTCGAGGAAATGAAATATTTATTAACATTTATATTTTCATTTCTTCGCTCTGATATCGAGGCAAAGAGCGGCGTTGATTTCCGCCAATCAACAAACAATGCCTCCAGAATTCGTCAGAAAATGAGAAACGAAGTGTCTTAACACTAGTTTCCCTATGCCTATCCTGCTGTGAGCGGGATACAGCGTGAAGCAGTAATATACTTATGTGGTATATAAACGTATCTTACCTGAGAACATTTCGCTACGGAAAGGTATCGTAAAGCAGGGCCTAGTTTAGCCAATTCGTAAAGACCGAAGTCCGTGACTCCGGTACAATCGGAAACACTCAGCTCTTTAAGAGCACAATACGATGGTATCCATCTAACACCGGCATCTGAAATTATAATATATATTATATACAAATAAGAATTTGTTAATGTTTTATATTATAATATTATGACATATATTATATACATTGCAATATAATTTAGAAAATAATAAAACGTTTCATATATTAAAATAATCAAATAAGAATGAATAATTTGAATGCTATGACTAGAATTTTTTCTGTCGAAATTTTCGTTTACAATAGGATGTGAAACGGAAGTGTCTGAATGGGAACGGAGTGGCTTAAACTATGTTCCCAAGTGCTCTCTGTCTACACTACTATGTGCAGAATATATAAAAAAGCTATTATAAGTTATATTATCACCAAACAATTGCCAATAAAAAAGCACAGAATTTGTAAATAAAACTACTCTAATAAAATATATTTCCTACGTACACTACAAAGGTGAACGAAAGTTAACAAATTCCCGTAAATCAACAAAAGCAAGCGATCTTGATAAAACAAACAGTTAAACTAAAGCTTACTTAGTCAGTACAATAGAGCCTGTGTCTAGGCTACTAGAACTAGAATCGAAGTTAAAACTATTTATCTTATCTAAATGAGGCCAGCCGTGGCGCAGGGGTACAAAGTCTACTGCAAAATCGAGTGTTTGTGGGTTCAACACTTGGGTGATGAAATATTTATTTAAGTTTTTATTTTCATTTTCATCGCTCTGGTGTCGAGGCAATGCACGACGTTGAGTTACGCTACTCAACACGCAACCTCACTTTGTTCCCTCTGTCTACACTGCAGTGTGCGGGATAGAGCGTGAAGCTGATAATAACCAAATCAGGAACCAGGTAACAATGAATACGAATAAATTTAAATTTATAAACTTAATTACACTATTTTATAGCAATAAAAATACTTATTTTTATAATCAATATTCTTTTACACGAGGTACGGAATTTAACGCCGCAAAAAGTTGTGTACCCCGAAATAAATATATGTATATAAAATATTAAGCATTTAATTTACCTGTGACTAGAGTACATCTCCTGAGGTAGAGATATTGTAAAGACGGACAGGTATGGAGTAAGGCGCATAGACCAGCGTCGGTAACAGCACCACAATCTGTTAAGTCTATATATTCTATGGGTGGTCTTCTAGTTTCTAGACGATTTTCAAGCCTAGCCCACTCTGGCCAGTCCACGTTTGGACAACCTGAAAGAAATATACGTTTTTACACTCTCATGCTTTACAGATTTCCTTATACTATATAAACAATGAATGAAAAGCTCCCCATATGTATTTAGTATCTGATCTTGGATATCAGTTGTAGTGCAGGTGCTTGCGCGCGACAGTAAACGTGATAGTTTGTGAGTTTGATTCTCTAGAAAATTAAATATTTATTATTTTCATTTCCTCTTTGAATACCGCCAGTTAACACGGAATTTATTTGTATTGAAATTACTGCCTTGTAATTTACGAAATGCGGCATGAAGATAAACTAAATGTAAATTATTTTATAATTATTACTTAGGCTTAGAAATCATTTGAAATTTAAATATTCCAAGTCGATTCCTAGAGATGTTCCACAGCTTCATTATATTATTATATAAATAATGCATATTGTGAATGAATTTTTGAAATAAATATATTTTAAGCAAACAAAGTCTTTCAAATGCTAATAAATGTATAATCTAGGAGTAACTTTAAAAAAATTTGACTTAAAAAAATGTTGTCATAATATGTAATGATAAAAAATGGATGTAACACAGTGAACTTATTACTATTGTGAAAAAATAATTCTAATTTTTCCACTGACATTAAAACCGTAATCAAACACATATATACATTTAATTTTACTTTAAAAGTTTAAAACTGTTCAGTTCAGGACGTTTTCAAAAATATTGTTTGTTCAACATTTTAAAAAAATCCAATAAAATAATTTTTAGTATTTCCCTAGTTTAACTATACGAGTTGTTCTATAGAATGTATTACAAGAAAATGTAATATATATTACATTAGATTATATGAAAATTTAATATATTACATCTTTCATTTTCGACTTTTCGACGTTTCAAGGTGAATGAAATATTCGTCTCCAGACACTAGACTACGACATCAAAATCTAAACGAAATATAATGTAAGTTAACGTCAACATAGAATCTAAACTTGAACAATTTACGATTATTTAACAGAATAATTTATAAGAACTCCGTTATGAGTTTCGCGAATTTATTGAATAATAAACATAGTTGATCGAAGTCGTTCGAGAATAAGAGCGTATAAATGTCAAAATCTTCATACTTTCATGATTAGTTTTGTTTTTTTGTCCTGACAAGGTTAGTAGCATTGACTGTTAAGACAGAGGTTGTAGATTTGATTAAAAAGCAAAGGCTTCGAAACAAATATATGAAAATATTAAATAATTCAAGAGTTTCACAATCTGTCAATTTTATACACATTGAGCCACGATTAACCTCTAGTGCTTGACCTCTAAAAGTGAAATGAAGATTAAAATAATATTTTGATGAGAACTCACCAGTTAGATCTACGTGCCTCAAGTCCAATAAATCAGTGATGAGTGGAGCCAGAGACCTGGCGTCCACGGTGGTTGAATTCGTGATAGCTAAATGCGTGAGGTTCCTAAATGTGGCGGCTACGAACTGACTACCAGCAATCGTCACCTATAAGCATTAAATATTAATTTAGTGTAACTTGTCATACTAGAAGCTCTGCACTCGGGGTAATTATTATTTATTAATGTAGCGTAGGGAAAGCGAAGAACAAAATATTTGCCTCTGCTTACCCTGCTTTATGCGTGATATAGGGATACATTTTATATCTAACACGATATATTCAAAAATACATACCGCACAATTTTTAGACCGCCATTCCCGTACAGCACTGACACAGGGCCCGGCCCTTGCGCTTGCGCATCTCGCCGCAACTTCCAGAGTCCCAGCGGTGCGCAAGCGCCTCCAGGGCTCCGGCCGAGCTGTCAGCCTGGCTACAAAACGCGACCACCGTCTGCATACTCGCGACATGCGACATAGATCTGATACCTAGAAATGAAATTGTTATATGTATAGTAAGAAACAAATAAATAAGAAGCCGTAAAAAATATATTTTCCAGTTTAAACGCTCTGGTAGACAATGTACAGTGTTAAGTACCGCCTCTCAACATGCAATGTCGTATAACGCAGAGATCCGAGCGGATAGCTAGCAGCAATGTCTTAACACTAGGTTTCCTCTAGTAGCTTCACTATTTTTAACTTTTTTTTTTAGTCACAACATTTTCGCAAGTTTTACTCTTAAATATATGTATAAATAAATATTTTTCAATTTGTTGAAACAAACGTTTTACAAATAATAAAAAATAATAATTTGTACATTACTATGGATTCTATTAACACGTTACATTATATTATTCACCTCAAGATAACCCAAAATCTTTAACCACAACGCATCAGAGAGCGTGTTATCCTTCTTCCGTCTGGGTGGACCACAATCAGCCAGGGTATGATAGCCCTGGTCCAGGCTCAGCTCACTCAAGTCAGCTGCAAGGGACAATGCTGGCTCGGGCGGTGGGGGAGGTCGTCGTCTCGCACCACCACAGACACCCGGCCCTGAACAACCTCCACTTGACATGGTGCAGGTATTCTGGAATAATAGGAATGCTGTTATAATTGCAGTCTTTTTGTTTTTTTTTTCTAGGGTTCGAAACCTAAGCGAAAGAGAGAGACCAACGTCGTCTATAAATATATTTTTGAAAATAAAATAAATTCCTTAGCAAAAGCCAGTGACGGAGAGAGGGTTTTAGAATAAACCATGCACCGATCTTATTGTACAATTAAAGATATTCACAATGGATATATAAATCAATCGGGATAGACATTGAATGCTTCATCAAGACACACTCGTACGGGTGTCCCGACTCCATCTTATGACATAATGACAAATCGTTCAGTGTCTCTAATAGAAAAGATTTGAATAAGTTTTATAATAAAGAACGGTTCAAATTAGATTTAAAGGGAATTTATTTGAATAATATGTCAGCTTTACTCTGTATCCCGCATATACCAAAGTAGGCAGAGGGAACCCAGTATTAAGAAATGCCGTTTCCGACTTTTCGTCTAAATTCCGAGGCATTGCGTGTTCAGTGGCGAAACTCAACGAAATATTCATGGAAATTTCCCTTGAGTGGGAATCCAATCCACATCCATCGCATTACAGTGAGACGCTTGTGACTCTGTGCCACGACGGCCTCAGGTAAATTTATTTTATAGTGCTATATTTATATTTACAATATCATATTGACGACCTTATTTATCTTTACGTTAGATATATCTCACCTACAAAGGTTTTATATTGGTGTATACATTAAAATCAAGACAACATAATTATTAAACATAAAGAAACAAGTGAGGTTTCTCTAAAATCTCCAATAACCATTGGCAAAAGAAGATACATTAACATTAGTAACGGTCTCTACATAATTCATTCCGCCCAGTGAGGATCGAACCCAAAATCGTCGCGCTTACAGTCACACGCTCGTGCCACTGCGCCACGACAGTCTCTTGATCATAATCATGTTCAATAATATTAGAGCTTTGAAAATTAAAACACTGCGTGGGCGAAAATTTCTTCAAACCATTTACATAAATGTCCCTCACATACCAAATAAGCAATTATATGCTTACAGCGCATTTCAAAAAAACAGAAACCAATGTGCCGTATTCAATATCATAATTTACTTAGCTTATTTGAAGTGCATTTTATGCAATGCATGGTGCATTGCATAAAATCCATATATGAATGTTAATATAATTGTTTAATTTCCCAATATGTATTTATTATACAATATATATTAATATTTTTTTAAAAAAATAGATTCAAAATAAATACTTATACCTAGACAGGCACAATTTATATTTTTTGTTTCACCTTCACGCTGTATCCTGCATACGTGTTAAGACACGCTGTTCAAAAGTTTCCGATAAATTCTGGAGGCATTACGAAGAAATGAATATATTAAATATTTCATTTCCTCGAGTGGAAATAGAACCAACAACCAGTCTTAAAAAATCACGAATATTTTTATTATATAGAATATATTATGCATGCTGTCATCAATCATAGAAAGAATGTCGCGCTTTCTTTTAACACCTTAAAATGTTCACATAGAAAATTAATAATGTATACTATGAGATAAATATCTCATAGTATATATTATTATATATTATCTAAATAGACGAAATTTGAATCTACAATTATTGATTGCTACGACATTATCTAACCATACAGATCAGAATGTATTTCAAACGATTTCTTTTATTAAACGAATCAAATAAACCGCAACTTTTAAGTTTCACATTATGACAAATATAAAAAAAGAACCTGTACAATGAAAAAAAAATCGAAAATCTAAACATTTTTTTTTCAAATACTATTACAACCACAAATCGAATTGTAATGCAATATTTACAAGAAAATCAGTCAGTATTGTTGAACGAAAGAAAAATTACAATTCAATTTAATTTTTTTAGCAAATCTCAAAAAATTAACAGACACCATTCACATTCGTTGAAATTATTTTATAACCGGATTACCGATCCGGTTATATTATGTTAAGCATTTTGCCTAAATTAGTTTCCGTTCCTAATAAATAAATAAAGCTTTTAAATCTAGTTACGATTCCGAGCGCTCCAATCCCGTCCTATACTTATATATATATGTATAAATCCTATATATTTCTTATTAGAAAAACGAATTTTAAACAAAATGAAAAAAATATCAAGTTATTATATAAATAACAACTTGATATTGTTTTTTTTTTATATGATTCATATTTATGGCCATATATGACTATATGTCCTGTGACATAAGCGTGTGTCTGTAAACACGGCTATGTGTTCGATTACCACTCGAGGCAGTGAAATATTTAATTTATTCATTTACTTGCTCTGCCATTTAGTATAGTCACTCAACACGTAATGCTTAAAGAATTTAGCGGAAAGCGGACAACGGAAGAAAATAAAAAAATCGTTTTTTAATGATGTATAATAAAAAGTAGATAATTTTATTGTAAAAAAAACATACTATCAATGTAATTGATTTAAATACGTCTTTTTATATTGGAAATTGTTGAATCCGTTCTCATAAAAGAAATATGTGATAACGTAAACGAGTATAACAACATTAAATATTTAAGTTTACCAGAGCGTTAATCGAACCTGCAACCAACGCTTTTTATGTAAATAAAAACTAAACTCAAAATGTCAATGAACGTATCCTTAGTGTTTGTTTCATTCGCAAGTAATGAGCCCGCAGTTTATTAGTTGACTCACCTGTACAGTATGTAGTACATCCGTAATTACGACTTAGCGGAGTTATTTGCTTATTTATCGTAATGTCTTAAAATTATTTCTCTCTCTCTCTGTATTTCTTTTTTATCTTCACGCATCTTCGACATGAGTTATGGTGACTGAGTGGAAATTTTACTAGCATTTTTTATAATTTTAAAAAGATGAAATAATTTTCTAAGAAATGGAAAAAATGACTTCGTACATTAGATTGGAGCTTCGCCTGGTGTAAAGACACTCCGTTCTTTTTATCATCTGTTCCCCACTTTCCACCACATCGTGGAGATATTCTGTGTTGAGAGGCACTCAACAAACGTTACCAGAGCGAAGAAAAAGTTAGACTAAACGTTAGACTAAATGTAAACATATTAGATATTTTATTTCCCTGAATGAGAATCGAACTCACAACCGATCGCGTTTACACCCGCGTGCTTGGGCCACAAAGAAACAATAATATAATAAGCTATATTACAAAATAATATTTAGATATGCAGGCATCGGCGGGAAATTGTACTTATAATATGAAAAGTACGTACGAGTAGATATACGTTAAAACCACACAAGATTTACCCATTGTTATTTTAGTAGGCCTGGTACACATTTATCTTTAGTTTGCATAGAAAATTACACTTTACATTAAATACAGTTATTTTGAATTAAAACGTTCTAGAAGAAAAATATTGCGTATTTCTTTTTCATGATTTATTATTCCTCTATTGCTCACACTGCTATGAAATGCGGGATACAGGGATACACGCCTCGTCCACTATCATCAAACAAAGAGGTTGATGCATGCCCTCCGGGGGGTCCTCATGCTTTTAACGTGACCTCCGTCCAATATCCTTGATACTGTTTTTCCGAAGGTCAACCGAGATCTCTCCACCTCTCTTACCACTAAGAAAACGCAATTAATTAACATATGTAAAAGTTAGACAAATGTCTTTTTTTATTAGCTAGATCACACACTACAGGGTGTTATTTTCAATATGAAAAATAAACCTTTAATTATTAACTAAACCGAGGGAATCTGCTGATAGTTAAAGAAACCGCAAGAATGGCTTAACGAGCGGAAATTGAACTAAAAACACTTAGAGTGCCACTTAACGTGCCGAACCATATAATCATTTAACTATTCAAGCCGTGAAAGTATTTACGATAGGACGGCAAAACTTAGCACGTAGCTTGTGGCTTTACTGTTGTTTTAGCTTCACGATGTATCTCGCACATAGCGGGATAGGCAGAGGAACCTATACAGGTTCCCTTTGCTACTTTCCGTTTCCATTCAGTTTCCATTTATACACCTCTGTTCCCCAATTTCTCCCACATTCTGGAGGTACTGCATTAGCGTGCATATTTCACGATGTATCCCGCATATAGTTGTATAGGCAGAGGTAACTTAATGTTAAGACACTTCGTTCTCCACTTTCAAATTATATATAAATTATATAATAATTATACATTAAGTTTTGCGTGGCGAGACTTATTTATACGACAAATAATTATTTATTCCCTCGAGTTGGAATTGAACCCGCAACCGCTTATACTCGAAGGAAGAGAATTGTTTGACTCATAGGAATGCGAATTAGTGAGATCCAGATTTCGGCTGTAAGTGGCGAACGTAGTGTCCTAACACTCGGTTCTCAGTATCCTCTCCCTACTCTATTCACGCTATATGCGGCATACTCGCACATAGCGTGAAACCAAAAAAAACTAAACACAATAAAAAAATCGAATCCATTAAACTTACTTGATTAAAATGAAAATATCTCATATCTAAATATTCCACATTACATAGATAAAATTAATAAAGTAATAGTCTAAAATGTGAAAAAAAAAACTAGATAGCGCCACCGGCCCGTGAAGGAAGTCAGTGAACTGGGCCCACGACGACGGCTCATTGATCTGACGCGGACACAATTACTATAATACTACCGTCGTTATTATTATATTAGGTTTATCGCTTACGCTTTTAATATAATCTATATATATGTAGAATGTTACTTTTTTATCAGCTTCACGCTGTATCCCGCACACAGTCGTGTAAGCAGAGCGAACGTAGTGTTAAGACATTCCGTTTCCCATATACCGTCGAATTCTGAAGACATTGCAAAGATGAAATGATATATACTTAAATAAATATTTCATTTCCTTGAGTGGACATCGAACCCACGACCGTGATCGCAGTTTCCAACGCTTTCTTCTTCTTCTTTAGAATTTCTCCCGTTTTGCCTAAATTGAGGATAAATTGAGGATTTTATCTTTGAATTTGGCAGTTTTTTTTGTATTTATCAGCTTTTAAGCTTGCCTTTTGTTCTTCTTAACGAATCTGTCTTCTTAATATGTTAGTTAAAAGCTCGCTAAAACTTTCTCTAAAACTAAAAAAAACAAAATGTTTCAAGAGGAATTCTGTGCTCTCTGCTTAATATTATGTGTTTTTACATGATTTAAAGATTCAAATGCGATTTTTAAATAATAATCAGTTATAGCATATATCTATATTTCTGGCTTGTTGCTGTACCTATACATCTATATTTAATATATACATAACTTAAGCTACATGCTTAAATTTAAATTACATAATAACAAACAAAAACAATATTTTGGAAATCACAATAGATAATATCGCAGCCCGCGGTCCCTTTGCAAAAGATATTGAGATAATATAATTACACAAAACGATCGAGCCACGTCATTCATCGCCTACAATGCCTGTCTTCACTATTATTATAAAACAATTTATTGTACTCAAGTGATCGACGACGCGAGATTGATGTCGATAACTATAGTAAAAAATACAAGAAAATAAAGGAATTTGTTGAGAAATCATCCTTATTCTCCATGAACAAAGATTTACGTTTGTGAAATCTAAAATGCCGTCTTTTCCCTCTGCCTATTCCACCTACACTAGGAATTCGCAATTTATGCTATTCGGTCCCGTAACATCGACGAGACAGCGATGCTGAGATATTGTGCAACGATTGTTTCATATTATAACGATTTTCGATCCGATTCGAGATAGTTCTCCTTATAAATTAAGCTCTAAAGTTAAATTATGTTGAAAATTAGCTTTTGAAAGTTTTGTTATCTTTATATTTTACTTTGCAAGTAATGTTTTTGGAGATAAATTGTTTTTAGATCATTTTTTGAATAAAATTTGCAGTATAATTCATTCATTATTCATATATAAAACATATAGAATTTTAGAATATAAATATAACAAAAAGATATGAGATATATTTACCAAAAAATGTCCTAACAAAAAATTAAAAAATAATTTGCATCCTCACCTAAGTGTATAAAAACACCTAATCTCTATTTAAAAAAAAAATTGTTCTTTTCCGGTCAATTCATTTCATTCATTCATTCACCTACTTCATTGCTGAAAATAAACTATCATAAGAGTCCAAAACCATTAAAATATTTCTTATAAAAGCTGTTTCTGTTATAATTACCTACTAATATACTCTGGCTTACCTTAACCCAGATGTTTTTAACTTGTCCCTTCATATATAAAGTACGTATAATTTTAAAACAATTACTCGATAACAAAACGGTTAGATTGATCGATATTTCACTTTGGGCTAAACGATGGACACTCGTCAAAGTAATTCGGCGTCTTAACACCAAGTTCATTCTGCCTGCCTTGATGTGTGCGGGATACAGCGTGAAACTGACTTGTCTAAGTATAAATTTAATTTATTTAGGTTAATGCTATGTGAGATGCGAGTCGGCGCCAACATTTGCTGGCCCACGCGCGCCCTTGGCTCGAATTGGTTCTATATAACTCTTACTTGTTGTTTAAAATTATATTGTATTATTGAGACTGACAGAAAATGCTAAGTTTAGTTTACATTTAACTAAAATATATTTATATCACGTAACTTAGGATGCCGCCATAGCGCAGTTGTAATATTTATAAATGTACACAATGGTTTAAGGTTTGATTATTATTTATAAATCTGATGGTATTCAGAGAGATTAGGAGAGTAGGCAATGTCTCTAAATAAATGAAAAGTGGAAAAGTAAGCAAGAACGTAGTGTTAAGACACTCAGTTGCCCACTTAATGTTCATAATGCATAATACAGCATAACGTTCTCAACATAAATATTTTGAAAATTTATGAGAACTTTTAACGATTTACATGAAATTGCATACTAAATATTATATAAACATAAATCGACATACAGAGGAAACCCTGTGTTAATTCACTCCTTTCCCCACTTTCTGCGGAACACCGGAAGCGGAGAAATTTAAATATAAATAAATATTTAATTTTCTCGAGTGGAAATCGAACCCAACAGCGATCGTGTTCGCAGGCTTTGACTTTGTGCCTTTGCGCTACGACAGCCTTAGACATCTACATATTATATATACAGTATCTCTAGAACGGGCACTCCTTACAATACGGCATTGGCAGCGAGTTAATTAATCATGTGGTGACATTCCTATTATTACCAGCAGTCTGCAGCAGATTGAAATATTGACCAGCTATAAGTGAACATTGTAAACACCGTTAAATCCTGACGATACATATATTATTATGGGCAATAAATCACTTCTGGAAGTGGATATTTTATAGTGTGGATTGATCACTATAGTTGTAGAGCTATTATCGTTTTGAGAGACATCTAAGAAATATATTTTTTGAGTGTCTCCAGCATTAAGCTTAAATTTTAAGTTCAAGTTGGTTCAGCTTTTGTATTATAAATTTATCTATATTTATTTAAAAATGCTTAAATACAAATTACAAGCATAAAAAACGAATATATTCATTATAATATCATTATTTTATATATTATTTATAATATAAATCGTCCGAATGTTACGGATTCCACCTTCTCAATATATTTTCCTTACATGATACAAATATTTTGTTAACTAACAGGTAGCGTTATTCCTATCCTTTCAATTTTGTAACGCTTTTACAATTTATTTTATAACAACCAATAAATATCGAACCCAGGAACCGTTCCGCTGAACTCTGGAGACATTGCGTGTCTAACCCTACAACTCGAAGAAATGAAAATTAAATATATCCTAGAGTAAAAATCGAACCTGCAACTTATCGCTGGCTAATAACTTAAGATTATTTAATTAACAAGATAATTATACAAAATATCAGCCCTGGCGCTAAAACCTAAACAGTTATTTGAAACTAAACTACAACACATAATAGCTTGTCATGTCCACATTTCTCAACAGTACCTATTTCGGCATAATGACAGTAAAGCCTAGACTTGTATAGAGCGAACGTGAGACCTGGATCTTGCGTAATTTCTCAGATTGTGTTTATGACTAATATATATTTCTGTAATAATATAATATTTTTGTACTAACCGCCTTTTAGTACTACTTGCGAGGGAGAGAGAGAGAGAGAGAGGGAGAGAGGCAAAAAACTAGATCGTGAACTAGCTTTTACCTGAGGCTTTTGGTCCTCTTGTCAAATGGATGAATGAGACATCAGGATTCTGACCAAAAATACATCATCATCAACAGGGTCATATTGAAACTATTAACGTGATATAATATATTATATTATAACGATCAAGTAGTACAATTATGACAGCCTCCATCGGTAAGTAGACTATCTAGTATAAAAATATTTTTTCAACTTAAACCAGCGGTTCTTGACTCTCACTTTATTCTTCACGTCATTCATTTTATACTTCAACCAGATTTTTAAAACTTTTGAGATGACTAAAGCTTCAGCTTCAGCAAATTGAACAGAGCTTTACAGACAGTAACATAACGCCACCACCTACTTTATAGGAGACTCAAGGTATTTGTCGATAAGTTTTATATTAATTAAAGTATAGCTCTAGGCAGATTTTGTCCAAATACTCCATTACCAAACAAAGTTTCTCTTTTTCCTGAAAAAAATGTACTGACTCACTCATGAATAATGTGAATTTGTAAAAGTCCCTAATAATTTATTCACGTACATAGAACATAAAAAGTTTATAGTTTTATAGTTTTAGTTTTTTATTTATTCATTCGTTTATACTTATTATAATATATATTATTCTACAAAATGGGATTTTCTTTTTTTTTTTGCTTCACACTATATACTGGAAATGTAGTGTTAAAACACTCCGGTCTCTATTATACTTCCGTTCTCCACTTTTTGGATTGAGGAATGTGTTTTAAGTGGCGGAACTCAAACGCCGCGCCTCACTTACTACTTAATATATATTTAAAAATATTCATCATAGTTAACGCTAAGAAATATAACCTCACTAGATCCTCGTTGACATAGACAAACTTACCACTTAGAGTTTTCTAAACAAGATTAACTTAACACAAGACACCAGTGTTAATGTTCGATTGTTTAAACTATTTAGTATTATAGTGTATTTAAAAGTCAGTGTAAGGTGTAATTGAATGGAATACACTTTATATTTTTGTATAGAAGTTGGTCTTGGGTAGTGATAGATCACTTCGCTATTGTCATAATTAAGAATATGTTATAAAATTTTATAAGTCACTTTGTTTTATGACGAGTAGGTAATCTCTCTATGCATAATAATAATGGTTAATAAATAATAATAATATAAAAATGGATTCACACTTCACACTAATGCAAATTAGATAAAATTTAAAATATTGTCACTTTCATAATATTTTTTAAACCTTTTTTTTAGTTACCTATCTATAAAATATTATGAATTGCGGACTTAGGAAATAATTATATATATATATATATATATATATATATATTGATATTTAGTAATTATATTATCAAAATCTTAATTAAAATATCAATGTTAGTAAATCTAGTTTCTGTTATCACTGATAACTTGGTGTAAGGGTTTCGAAATTGCCCGGGGGTGTATTGTCTCGAATCCCTAAACCCTTTAGAAAATTAACTTCTCCATTATGTTAACATTGGAGAACAATACTTCTAATTGCTTGCCTTTGTTACCTTTACTGATATTATCTAGATTTATCTTTTTAATATAATGTAAATCACTGACTATACTGATATATATGTAAAGAAATTATTAAAAAAAAAAACTTTTTTTAAAAGATATTTCTGGAAAGAGTAAAGATTCATTTATAAGTATAGTTGAAGCACGCTGGATGGATGTTTTTGGACTCAAGTCAACTAATAATTTGATAATAATTTAATTATTAAAATAGTCAAGGTAAATTATCAAACTAAAATATTTTAATAATTTAGCTTGACTATCTTTGTTTTTTTTTTAATTTTCATTAATAATGTGATAAAAAAAATTCAAACGATTCACCGTCACAAAAGTTCAATAATAATTATTTAACTGTTGTGTAATATTGTGTAGACTTAAAGAAACTATAATAGTATAAAGTTAATCTACAGCCGACACATTTTGTCTGAAAGGTAGCAAAACTAACGCAACTTTTACTTTACTTTTATTTAATTATAAATATAGACGTTACGACCCCGTATGTAATTCGAACCCACAAACCACAAGCACCATGGTTTTTTCTTTTTGCAAATTTTAAACTATTTTATATCCATTCTTATTCTAAGAAGCCTTACATCTTTTAGTAGTCTAACTAATGATTAACGTCAGTCATAGCGCATGGGCATAAAATGTCACTGTAAACGCGACAGATTGTGAGTTCGATTCCCAGTCAAGGAAATGAAATATTTAATATTATAATTTCTTCAGTTCCATCACTCAACACACAATGCCTTCAGAGTTTGGCGGGACGTGGGGAACGGAGTGTGTTAACACTAGATTTTCTTTGCCTACCCTGCTAGTTAAGAAAATAACAAATGCATTCCATTAGTCCTCATGTCTGAACACAAGACGAACTATAATATATTAGGTTACCGACACAAACTGTAATATACACTAATATGAATGGCCCGACGTCCTCAGAAATGAAAACAGATACTTATGGCACTATGCAACGAAAATATTGTGTACAATGCAATAGAATTTAGAATATAACCCTTATAGGCCTTGAGATAAGGATGCAAATGACTTAGCAATGTACACATACATGGAAATACCTTAAAGGCATCTCCATTTGTTAAATAGTAATTTTAGTGAGTAAAATTAAACTGTAGATGTTATGGAATATGTAAAATTGCATATATTTTTTTAATTAATTTATATATTTTGCATATATTTTTTTTAATTACGATAACGATATTTAGCATAATAAAGTAATCATGAAGCTTTTGTGGTTTACATTTTGATTGTAAATTCAACGGTAATTAGTTCGATTCCCATTTGAAGTTAAGAATTATTTTCTTTAACATTTTCTAATAAAATAACAAATCGCGTCTTTGGTTTCCACCGCTCAAAAATTAAAATGATGTTAAATTATTTTTTTACGTGTAAATTTAAAGTACATAAATAAAACCTATACAAAGATATAGGCTTAGGAATCAAATTATTCGCATGGACGGACGGTGGAACTAGAATTTGAAATTAGTTTTGTCTTGCAACACCGCCGCAGCTGATACTCCAATGTCCTTTCATGTACTGTAATATGACAGATCTGTTTGTTTTTCTTAGAAATATAATATAAATTTGCGCAAAATGTACATTATTTTTGTATATCTCTCGACAGAAGTAATTGAGTAAAGAATTTACTTATATTACATAAGTAAGCAAGTACCTTGAAAGAAAAAATCGGAACCCTTATATCATCAGATTCACTTTGCTGTCAGTCTATCTGTCTAGACCCTTTTTCTTAGCAATAAGTGGAAGTATCAATCTGATATTTATATCAAATACTCAGCTCTACTGTCCCTTGGAGTTGTGAAAAAATTAAACTTCTAACCAACTCAATCAGAAGATACAGCTGTTTACGCCGCAAATACTTCTGTGCTGGAAGCAACGTCTTATAGCACAAATAAAGGAAAACTTGTGAAAACCGTAAAATTATAGACATTTCATAAAAAAAAAAATTACCAAGTTATATATGTAGCTTATTTCATACAAGATGAGTACATACGCCCGCAAATGTAAGTTTATCAATCTTTATATATTGTACTTGACCTACAATCCTGAAATTGATAAGAAAGCCTCGGTGGACCAGTCCTACTAGCACTTAACCGGTGTTTTTTAATTCGATTCATCCGCGCTTTGTCCAAAATGATCAATGAAAAAGTCAAACCTAGTAATTATTATAAATATGAAAGTTTGCCCCAGTTTCACGCCAAAATTATTTAACGAATTAAGATGAGAAGACTTTTCAATAACAGAGTTTATATATACATCATACAGAATAGCACATAAGCTTTTTTTTTATAATTTGGGTATAGTATTAGTATAAGATTAAGCGGGAGAATCTGCGCGGAAGCCATAGTATAAAATATATTTACTCTGGTTAGAATTTCACTTAAAATAATCGGAAATAGTGAGAAATAGCTCAATTACATAGAAAAAAAAAATTCTTTTTCAGTTTCCATATAACAAGGTACGGAGAGGGAACCTATTGTTAAAACGTTTCGCTCCTCACTTTCCACCAAATTTTAGAGATAATGCGTCCCGATTCGTCTTCTAGGCCTGGGTAATTAGTGTTGAGACACTACGTTCTTCACCAAAATACTTCTATCCCCCACTTTCGCCCAATTCTTGAGGCATTACGTGTTGAATGACGGAATTCAACACCGCGCTTTACCAGGTAACCAGGATTACTCACCACCATTGAATTTACAGTCACTTGTATGTGCTCCTGGGCCACGACGACCACACTATTATATTATAAAGAAATATAACTACAAAATAATATATAATATATACGAGTCGTTAGTCAAGAAAGTCAATAGAAGCTTAACAAATGACAAAGCTATAAGCAACTTTCTATTCAACCGTTCGTGAACCCAAAAAGTTACGACGAGAAACTCTTTGCGAGGAATCAATTAAACGAGGCCTCGAGTCTAATTACAGTGTTTAACTTATCCTTCCTATTACATAACCTTTGGATGTTTTAAATGGATTTACTATTGAAATTTTAGAAAAGGAGTGTTTTAACACTAGGTTCCCTCTGCCTACCCTGCTGTGTGCGGGATACAGCGTGAAGGTGATTTTAGAGACTTACGTACAAACGCATAATATGCATAGAAATAGCGTTGAGTTCTGGCACTCAACACGAGATGCCTCCAGAATTCGGTGGAATGTGAGGAACGAAAGCATCTTTCCGAAAGCAAAGGGAACGGAGTGTCTTAACACTAACTTTCCATTTTCTCCCTGCCTATTTTGATATATGCGGAGTGAAGCTAAAAATATACAAATCATTCCACTCCATTATAACAATTAACTATATCAATCTATCTATGACATGTATATCTGTTTGTAATAATTTTACTACTCGATATTCGCGTGCAGCAATTTCACGATCTCAATTTCTCAAGGATATGTTCCCGGGCTTATGGTGGAACCCATAAAATATATTTACTTCGCTCAGGATTATTGCAAGGAACCGTAGCTCTGTCTCAATCTATAGCATAAAATATGATTAAAGTTCGAATAATGTAAGATTGCGTCTACTATATATGTGGCAGGATAGTCAGAGGCACCTTGGGAACTTGACCTAGTGTTTAGATACTCCGTTCCCATTTACACATTTCCGTATATTTAATAGAACTATTTTAATATAGAGTGAAAACTAAAGCGGATATATATTAAAAAAGTGTAAAGTTCTTTTTTCACCTCCCTTTCGAATTCAGCGGAGAACACATGGTGAGTTAAGACACTACGATTTCCTTCACCCATCTTAAATATGCGTAGCTCTCCGCGCTTCATAGACCAGTGACAGACAGACCAGCAGACCAGTGAAGTGAATAATTTAAACATAATTATTTCAACAAAAAGGAATAAAACCTATAACTATTGTGTGTTCATTGTCTTTTTTTCAACGGCTTAAATCAAAGTATCTTGAATAACATATCGTCTATATAACATACGACACATATAACAATATACTGACATATCCTTCACAGCTTAAACTAACTTAAACTTTTACACTTAAATCCCGTGGGATTGAAGTAAGCTCAGAGCCATATCACCGTTATATGAAAATTAAGCAAATTTATTCTAACAATTTGCAATTCTACGTGTTTGTCAAAATTTGTCACCTATAACTTAGTGGTTGCGTGCTCGCATTGCCAACAATAGTGTACAGCCTTATTTGGCGGCCACCGTTCACCGATAACTTCAATCTGAAGTTTCGAAATCGTTTTGAAACCAGCATTACTATTATTGGAAATAGCTTAGATAAGATATAACATGTTATTATTAGAGCCAGTCGTGGCGCAGGGGTTCAATGTGACTGTAAACGCGAGAGGTTATGTGTTCAATTTTGATCATCACGCAATGCCTCCAGAATTCGGCGAAAAGGGGGCAACGGAGAGTCTTAACATTATGTTTCTTCTAACCCTGATGAGAGCAGGATACAGCTTGAGGCTAAAAGAAAAGAACTGCGATATTAAAAAATATACTTGTCGTTCATTTTAGTCTTAATAATTTTGTATGTCAAAGTTACGATATAACTTAACGGAAAAAGTAACAACATATTTAAATCTATAATTATAAAAATTAATCATATTTCCAATAAGTAACTTAATCTTTATCTTTGAAATGCGGAAAATTTCATTAAGCTGAACAGTAATGTCGATATGCTCCGCCCACACCGTAAGCTATAATATATTTTAATTATCATTTTGTTTACTTGATTAACTTAGAATTTCTAGAACACATTTAATTAGAATGTTTCTTACAATTAATAATACATAGATTTTGTTTTCGTTCTCGTGGAATCAAGTACAGTATCTTTACTGACTTGTTTTTAAGTGTCTAATTATGTACAGATGTCGTCTCCAATTATTTATCAGTTAAATAAATGAAATACTTCAACTCTGCGCTATATCCCGCACACAGCAGGGTAGGCAGAGGGCACATAGTGTTAAGACACTCCATTCCCCACTTTCCAACGAATTTTTCAAAGCATTGCGTGTCAACACCAAAAGAAACAAAAATAAATATTTTATTTACTCAAGTGGGAATCGGACCCACAACCAATCGCACTCACTTATCAGCTCATACTAGTGTCAATCGATTAAACGCTCTTAACATAATCAATGTAATAAAAATTAACTTAATTACTTATAGCAATTACTATAGGTTGACTAAGTATATGGTTATAAATGAGAGCTTTGCTTTACATTTTTATTATGTAGAGGCCGTCGTGGCGCAGCGGCACAAGGGTGTGACTGTAACACGACGTTTGTGGGTTCGATCCCCACTCGAGGAAGAAGGAATGCTGGGAGGCCTTGTGTGGGTGGGTGGCGGAACTTAACACTGCGTTGTGCCTCTTTATCAGAGCGTTTATTTAAAATAATATGACAATAGCCTAAGACATAGAGTTAAATTTCAAAATGCTTCAACTAATTTCTTTGTACTCTCTTAA